>JAAXCT010000941.1:0-280658 GCA_012490785.1 Eragrostis nindensis
TTCCTTTCCCTTTACACATACAACCCATGAAAGACCAAATATCCATCACCTACAACCCATGAAAGACCAAATATCCCTCATCCCTAGTCATGCATTATGAATCTACCGCTCTAAAGATTGTAACATTTTTGTCATCTTCGACGCTCGTGGCTGGCGGCCAATAGGGGCAACCCGACCACCACACCATGGAGTCATCGTACGTCGAGAGCTCACGCAATCTCAGCTTGTGCTCGAAATCCTGTCCTCCGATCCTTCTCTTTCCCTATCCGAGCGCCCAATACCTCCGTCCTCTTGTCGACTTCTCGACTCCTTGTCAACTGCCCATGACCTCGAGCTTGGCATCGCTTCTGTCAGTCCACCGACACTGTGTCAATGTGTGCACATGTCCCCTGGTGTCGTGTCCGTACATTTATATTCTGCTCGATCGTTATTATATATATGACACATGTTAACTTTTTTGTTAAACTTTGACCAACAAAAAATACATATTTTAGTAATGATTGGTCAACTAACATGAAATGAATATCACTAAACATATCATGAAATCCGTTTAAAGTTAACTGATGTCATTTGTATATTTGCATACATATTTATGGTAAGATGAATGTTTAAAGTAATGAAAAAAAAACCGGTAATGTCACATATTAAAACCGGAGAATAGTTTTGTGTGGTGGGTATTCATGAAAATAATCATAGTTCTGGAAATAGTCGTAGGTACGGGCTATACGTCATTTTTACGAAATTTACTCTATTTTTTTATTGCAAAGGAACTGAATTAAGCTTCACTAGCCGCAACCCTCCAAAAGCAGAACCGAAGTTTGAGAACTCTGTTTCCAAGAACAGGGCACCAGAAAAGCTAATTAAAAAAGAAGGCAAGACAATGGATGCACCGATCGATTCACCAATCGATCACCACCAGCATGTTGTGATCGTACTCGGACCATGCGGCGGCCGGCGGAGGAAGAAGCGCGCCGGTGCAGCAGCAGCAGCACACGGCCGCCGCGCGCCACCACGCACGCACGCCAGGATTCAGGACAGCGCCGACGGCGACTCCCCCCCCCGCCGTTCCTCGATCGCGGCGGTCTTTCGTCGGGACCAGCCAGCGTCGCAGCGCAGCAGCTGCAGGGAGCTCCGGCTTGAGCTCTCCGGCCGCCGCGTCGTGGGGCGGCGACACCTCTCCGCGCTTCTGGTGGCGGCGCGGCGAGCCTGAGCTCCTGCAGCGCGATGGCGTGGCGGCAAGGCCGGCGCGCCCGCCCGCCCGCTTGGACACCTTGAGACGCTCTTCTTGGGCTTGGCGGGCGCCGCGCTTCTTGATGGACTCGATCGATCGATCGCTCTTGGGCAGCCGGCGCCGACCTCGGCGAGCTCGATCGCCTTTCCATCCTCCATCCACCGCCGAACAATACGGTGGAGGAGATGCATGGTTGCTGCTTTTTCGCGTCACCTGCTCCTCGACGGATGATGTATGGATGCATAATGCTGATCGTCAGTCAGTCAGTCACTCGATCGAGCGCGTGACCTGCCCTGCTCTGCTCTGCTCAGCGAGTGCGAGACACGGAGACAGTGGAGCGGAGAAGATGCGTGAGACGAGGCGGGCGTGTGCACCTCGTGCACCGCCATGCGCGACACGGCGTCCGTACGGCGGCGCGTTGGCGTGTCCCACACGTGTGCCGCCATTTTCCCGTGCGCCACGGCGCTGCCATCGACGACGGGCTGCAGGCCGTCACATCCTATGATCATCAGCATGCATGCATGGCTCTCAAAAAACCTGGAGCCCCAGATTTCGCACGTATAGTGGCCGCCACTGGAACAATGCAACACAAACATATATATTCACCCTCGCTTTGGGAGTGAGTCTTTGGTGATTTTGTAAATCTCAACATCAAGCCGTTACTCGTTGCTTCTCACCCCGTCAACTGAAAATGGCTAATAAAAAGACTAGCGTTCCGAAACTTCGGGGCCGTCTACTTGACACTCGGGTGTTCCGGAGCCACCAACACCCGAGTGTTGGCAGTAGGCTGGATAACGAGCCGGCTCGGCTCGTTAAGGCTCAGCTCATTAAGCTCGTTCTGATAACGAGCTGGCTTGGCTCGGCTCATTATGATAACGAGCTAAAATAGAAGCTCGGCTCGGTTCATTTAGAAAGATCGAGCTGGCTTCGTAGGCTACGAGCCAAGTATGTTAAAACTTTATGACAAAAATTTAGGTGATTTTAAGTGGTTTTTAAATAGTCATTTGCGCAACAACACAAAAATCATAATATAACACAATATTGTAGAAAAAATATCAATCTAAGTCAATAAGATGAAAAATAAATGAAAATAAAAAGATTGGTCCAACATTTAACATGATTTTTTATCTATATTGCACTTGGTTTATTTTTTAGATGATAATTGAGTTCACCCAATATAAAACTATCATCTTATTAGAGAATTAAAGTGACATTTCTATATGATCGAGCCTATCAAGCAATCTTCGAACTGTTCCGGAGCCGCTCACGAGCTGGCTCGTTAACAAACGAGCTATTTTTAGAGGCTCGGCTTGGTTCATTAAGAAGACCGAGCCCACCAAGCCGAGCCAAATTAAAATCGATCGAGCTCGCTCGCGAGCCTCGAGCTTTTTTTTTCCAGCCCTAGTTGGCAGCCCACAGGAACACCCGATTCTGCCTGGGTTAAATTCGGGTGTTACTAAAGCTTTGGCACCCGAATTTCTGCCCCTTGAATAAGATCTAAAGGCTCAAATTAAACAGCATCTAGACATGTTTTCTTTCAGTCTTTTTGACCTGGTTCTCTCTAAATTGCCTGGACACGTATGTTCCATGCAGAATTAAAAGAACAAAACTAGTATGAGATGAAAAAAAAAATTGAACACATTTGGCAGTAAACCAAGAATACATAAATCAAAAAAGCAGGAATAGACAAAATCCATCACAAAAAATCATGCCAAATTACTCTGTTCATTTAGATACATAGATGGATTATTCTTCAATAGCAAAATAGCTATCTCAAATAACTATACACAACATATACTCAAATACTATATGCAATTTTTGAGGACCCATACATACGTCCAGCGGAAGACGACTAGAGACTGTAACGCCTTATTTCCAAACAACCTACGAAAAAATTGCCATACTTAGCACACTGTCACCCTCGAAATCAAGCATCATCTTCTGGAGATATAGAGTTGTGGTATTCTTGTTGATCCGCTGCAAGGCAGACATCTACAAACTGTTGTAGCCGCAATGAATCAGGCATCCTGAAGAACAAGTATGGACTGGAACCAAACTATTTAGTGTAAGTACTGTAGCACAGGAATACTCTATCAGTCAAAATACCGAACTAATGCAATCCAACACACTAATGATAAGAGATAACCAACTAATTATTATCAAACTGGAACAGAAAACTAGCAAAAGGTCAGAGTTTCTAGTCAAACTGGATTAAGTGAATCAATGATGAAGTAAATCAGCTACTACTCGTTAAAGCACCTAAAAGACAAATCGGTAGATTGTTAACAAATTTTACGTAGCGCAAAATTACAGAAGGTTACGAGTTTAGTGAAAATATTTATTGTAATTAGGATCATTTTTTCACTAACTAGTGTTAGGAGTTGGAAACAACTTTTCATCTCAAATGAGCACCAAACATCACTTTCACAAGAACACTAAAGAAGTTACAATGCACAAAAACTAAAATTACATGAATATGAGGTGTAAGATTATCAAATCAAACATGTAACTTTAACAAATTATTGTGTAAATAGATCAAAGGTTAGGACTGGTAATAATTAACATGAATTGAAATCACGTGAATAGAATACTATATGGCACCAATAATATGATAATTGGGGATTCAATGTGAATCATCAAATAAATACAGGATATGATCACATACCCAAATGAATCTGAGTTACAGTATCCTAAAGCATAAGCTACACCTAAACTTTACTGTAAAATCAGTATAATAAACTATAATTGTAGTGGGATAATACTGTGGCATTGACCTCAATACAAGGTATCAGGCAACTACGCAACTACCTAGCTGTAAGCCGAGCAGTCAACTAGCGTAGGAATCAAGTGATAAAGGAAATGGCTACCCAAACAAGAGACAGCCAAATATTTTTAACAAAAGCTAACCGCCACAGGAACAAGCAAAAACTATATTCCCATGCACTAAACTATCTGGGCACAAGATAAAACTAAAGCAGCTGCTAGCTTGACTTAGACAAAAATAGTTCTAGCCTGGACATGTTGCCATACCTTGATCAAGAAGCTAACAATTCACTTTTGGAAAGGAATAAACAAGCAGACAAGCTAATTACGTGTTGCAGTCTGAAATAGCTACTCAATGCACGACACTGTGTTAGGAAAAAATAAGCTACTCCTTACCATGCATATGTGCAGTTCTTAGCTGATCAGACATTGCCTTACAATTGCAATCAGTCAACCAATGATTAGCTCACTGTAACGTGGCGAAAAAACAAATGGGCCTGCAAATTTATAGCATCGAGCTGCACAAATCAATTGGACAGCAGAGCAGAGAACAAAGCAAGCCTGAACATTCTTGCTGATGGAGCCGGCCAAACTGCGACCTCAGACCAGAGCTTCTTTCCTTTAGAGTTCAACCTGCACACAAACACTGAAAACAGACTGATGATTGACAGTGTACCAGGAACAACAAATAATAAAATCTCAGCATCATCATTGATAGTGCAAAGAATAAGGATTCAATTATCTTGCACCATGGTCATATCGAAGTAGATAACCCTATGCGTTTGAATTGAAATTGGAACCCTTTGGAGTACAAGGCTTGATGCAAAACTTCTCACCTGTCATTTTTGTTAGGAGTTGGACAACAGAAACTTGTTCATCTCAAATGAGTACCAAACATCACATTTAGAAGTACCCCCATAGAAGTTACAATATGTAATAACAAAAATTACATGAATAATGAGGTGTAACATTATTGAACCAGAACTGTAACTTTAACAAATTGTTTGTGTAAGCCAGCTAGATTCTATACATGGATGACAGATCTTCCAATCAAATACACTAGATCATATCATTAAGTTGAAAACCTAGACTAATTTTCTACTGGAAATAGATGCGTACGAGCCAGCCTTGCACTCTGAAACCGAGAACTGCTCATTTAATCTGCTAAGGTGTGCCGTATGTGTTAGGATTCAGAGGCGAATAGAGAAGCAGGTCAGGTAGCAGCGTGAAAATGAGCTTAGTAAAAAAAATTGTAGCAGGTCAGAGCTGATTAGTCTAGGTTGAGCGACAATCTTAAAAATAACAAGATGCTAGCAACCAGGCGTGCTGCAGAAACAACCATAGCTAATAACAGAACCTTATCATGATTTTATCTGTTAAAAGAAAGATCATGCAAGGTGCAGTGCTACTTAGAGTATAAACTAATTAAATAAATAAACCACTAGCTGATAGAAAAGCCTAAAGCTTGACTATCAACACACAGTCAAGCAAGCAATGTATTACTATTGAAGTAAAAGCTTGCATGCACTCTGTTTTCATAAAAGAGTCAAACTACCCTGGAGAGCTAAAAATGACAAAATATTGAGTTTCTCCTATCCATACAAGCAAGCAGGTTGGCAAGTAAGCAGAGTGAATAAACTAATCTTGCATGCTTAGAAACACACAACAGATAGACTGCTAGATCAGTGCTATCTCAATAAAGATCACAAGCAACTTTGCTGGCAAATCGACCTGCTAGAGCAACAAAACAAAACACTTGTCTGTTTTTTTTGTTTACTACTAGAGCAACAAGTGAGTGATTGGGACCACGAATACTATGCAGGCTGTGTGCATGAGGGAGTGCTCTTACAGTTACAAACTTACCCAATACACAAACCCGAATCCTCTTTTTGCTGGTGCGATGACCAATCCTATGCACCTACACTTTCTTCAGACCTGAAATAAAAGAAAGGAAAAGGTTCTATGTATTTCTTCGTACTTCTGTGCCGGCCAACTGCTACGAAAAACGGACAGAGCCTGTATTGCTTCTCCAGACCTGCATAAACAAAAGCACCAAAGGACCACGAAAACCCCCAAGTTTTTCGGCAACTGAAAGGAGACTTAACCTTCTTTGAAGTACAAGGATAAACTGCTCTCAAGATTAGTTGACTCTATTTAATCCTCAATGACAGCAACTAATTTCTGGATTTTATTCTATACGTGGTTTAGATTGACAGAGGATCACTAGATTCAGTGTGAATCCTCAAGTGACCAAAGCAGAATAAACTCTTGACAATACAAGACCACCATATGGCCAAAAGCAATATATGATAACTTACATCTCAACGAGCATAAATTATGGTGTATAACAACTGTAACTTTAGTATCCTTAGGAGTAACAGAGAAGAACAAAATAAAAACATTAATGTTATGGCGTAGTAGCACACAAAACCTACAAATGTGCAATTTTGGCACACAAAAGTAGGAAAAGGAATGACAATTAGCTAACTACTAGTGCAAGTTTGGTTACAACCAGTGAGAGCACGAGACACTTAAAACGCTTGTAAACGAAAGCTTAACAAACCTCATATGCTCGACAAACCAGAGCAAAAGATGAAGATGAAACATAAGAAACAGACACTTACATCACCATCGACTGAAATCCTATCCTGACGATTCGAGTGACCAATTTATATATCAACTAACACCCCAAAAATCAACGCCACGCACGACCCAAGCAACAAAACAAAATGCAGAACTGGATTACCTAACGAGTGACAGAAATCACACACACACACACTGCCCCACCCCCCCCCCCCCCCCCCCCCCCCCCCCCCCCCCCCCCCAACACAAACCGTGTCTGAAAACACAACCAACACCATTATCAGGACACACAGAGGACACATCAGCGAGCAAACTGGAGATACCACGAGATGGAAACTGTACAAAACAATCAGCGCGTGCGAGATAGCAGATATACATACATATGAATCCTATCATGAACGAATCCAGTGACGAATCTATATCAACTAGCACCCCCGAATCAACGCCACACACGAGACACGCAGCAAAAGCGACATGCGGGACTGGATTACCTAAGAAGTGACAGAAATCACATACGCACGACACCTCCCCCTCCCAAAACAACAACCAACACCATTCTCGGACGCACAGAGAACACATCAGCGAGCAAAATGGAGATAGAAATGGGATGGATCTGGAGCAGATTACCTCAAACAAGTGCCGGGCGCGAGCCAATCCTTCGAGACAAAACACATCACCCCAAACAGAGAAGGAGAAGGTGCACATCGTCAGAAATCGCGCGACGCAGGGGGGAAAGCATCACGAACAGATCGGGGGATTGAGAAGGAAGAAGCGCATCGATAGGAGTACAAACCAAATCGACGCAGAAAGCAACTCAACCGTCAATCGCCCGGAGGATCGCCGGCGAATCGCCTCCGACGACCGGGTCGCCAAACCCTAGCTACCGAGCAAACGCCTCGAATGAACTGCGAAATGAAGGGAGACTTTTACCTGTATGCCATTAAAAAAGATGGTCCTTACCTGTGTGCAACTGAAAAGTTCGTCCGCACCTATGTGCCATTCACCTAAACTTTTTTGCCCTCCACGCCATTCCGTCCACGTTCTGTCAGTTTCATAGCTCTGACATGTGGGACCCACGTATAGCAATGACTATTTTGCCCCTTAGTCAGTTACATCTCTCTTCTCTCTGATTCCCTCTTTTCTCCTGAATTCTTCTCCCTGCTCCCTCCCCAACAGCGCCTGCGAACTCTAGCCGCCGCCGCCGCCGCCGGTCGTCGCCGGCACGCCACCGTCGCCGCAGGCCAGATCCGGCGAAGGGCGCCCAGGCCAGCCGCGCGCCCAGGCCGCCGCCGCCTAGGCTGCGCGTGCAGGCCGTCGCCGCCTAGGCCGCGCGTGCAGGCCGTCGCCGCCTAGGCCGCGCGTGCAGGCCATCGCCGCCTAGGCCGGCGCGCCCTGCAGGAGCGCACGCAGCTCGCCACCAGCGCCGGAGCCCGCGCCACTCCCTCGGCGCGCAGGGCGTCGCCGCGGAGCCGCCTCACCTCCGCGTCCGACCGCGCCAGGAGGAGGGACACCAGCCGCGACATGGCGGCCGCGGCTTCGAAGGCCAGGATGCCGAGCCCGTCCGCCCTGGCGCCGGCGCCGGCGCCGCCGAGACGCGAACTCGTGGCCTGGACGCGGCACGACTGGCAGACAGTGCGGCGAGGTAGCACGGCGGCCGGGCAGAGCGGCGTCGCTCGCGACGCGGCAAGACGGAGCTCGCGGCGCGGCGCGAGGGGCCGGAGTTGCTACGGCGCAGCAGGGCGTTGCTGCGGCGTGGAAAGGCCGCGCGAGTGCGCGCACGGCCAGGCGGAGCGACGACGCGCGCGAGGGTCGCGATGGGCGTGGTCCAACCACGGAGCGAACCGCGCAGGTCCACGCGATCCATTCATGCTGAGCGGTTCGACGGTTCGAACCATTTTCCTTTGCTGTCGAACCCTGGTGCTCCATTGGATTTTGTGGATCGACCCAAGTATGATGTACAAAGAAACGTATAGCAATCAGAACAGGCCATACGATTAGAAATTCTCACGTCTGGCTACAAATAGGGAACACGCATACATAAATTTGTGTGCGTCTGCTTGCATCCTTGCATGTTGCTTGCTGCTACGCATAACAGTACACACCTCATACGGCAACATTTTGCTCATAATGATTATAAGCAATAACATACAGAATTTTTCGCAGCTGCTGATCGTACATGACCTGCCCGGCATCACCATCAGGAAGTAGGGGAGGAGGAAGGAGAAGATTGGTGGGGCCCACATGGGTAAAATGGTCCTTTCATATATCTATTTGACACCGTTAGAGGAGAAACTAGACGGAATGGCGTGGAGGGCAAAAAAGTTTAGGTGAATGGCACATAGGTGCGAACGAACTTTTCAGTGACGCACAGGTCAGGACCATCTTTTTTAATGGCATACAGGTAAAAGTCTCAAATGAAGGAGCCGAACAGAAGCGCGACCAAAAATCCAAAACGCGGAGACAAAATAGTGGGGCCCATTTGTCAGAGACAGAGCACGGAAGCTAAGCATCAGACGGCAGAGACTGGAGGAGGCAGGAGCATCCGACGGCACAAAATTCGGGTGCTCACCCGGGCAGAAACACCCGGGTGAGATATAGCTTTTCCGAAAACTTCTGGTGCAAATCAGGTGAACCGACTTCTTAAATCAGTTCTCGTGCTGACAATTTCAGCTCAAAAAGTTGCTGGAAGAAGCGGTGTGCCCTTGTACGCAATCGGATGGAATAAATTGAACCCTTCCAGATGGTCTCTTTTTCTCCTCTCTCGAACCATCGCTACTGCTACAGTTGAGAGAGGCGGAAAGGGAGCTGGTCCTCTCCGCTGGCGGAGCCGGTAATCTCCTCCGCCTCCGATGGCCCGCGGGGCATCGCGAGGTGGCGGAGATTGCTGGGCTCTCGCCGGCCGGTGGTAGGGTAGGTACTAGCTTAGGTTGTCCTAGGTCTAGGGTTTGGTTTCGGCCGGCTTCGGTTTGGCGACGGCGGCGAGGTCGAGTCCGAATAAGTCCTCTCGAGCCCGGCCGCGCCCCGCTGGTACTCCGCTCCGGTGCCGGTGGTGGGCTCGTGGAGGTGGGGTTCTCGGTGGAGCCCCTGTACAGGAGTCGCTCGTCGGCGACAAGCTGCTTCTTCGAGGCGGCGTTGTTGCCGATCTTTTGGTGCAAGGATGCGGAGGTTGCTGCGGGTGATATGGAAGGTGGAAGGGCGGATCGGGTTCGATGGATCCACGGCGGCGACGGCCGGCGTTGGCGAGCTCAGATCTGCGGTCGAGGGAGCTCGGGGCGCGGCCCCGGCCGACGGGACTTCAGCGATGGCTTCATCTCGCCCGATGGGGTGAGTGTCTTCTCCGGCTTCCTTCAAAGCAGTCATGCGATGGGGCTCCCTTTGGCCTGGGTGTGCTGGTGGTTTGGTTGGCTGCCGGATTCGCCTTCTCCGGGTCTTCATCGGCGACGGCGGGTTTGGTCTTCCCCGGCGAGCAAGAAGCCCAAGGACCTCGTTGTAATTTCTCTTTTCTTGGGGGCTTTTTTGCTTATTTCGTGGGACAGCTGTCCTCTGTATCCTTCTAGAATATACCTGTACGCATACGGGTATTTGTACGTTTTCCTTATCATCTAATACAGGTATGTTTGATCAAAAAAAAAAATCAGTTCTCGTGCAAATCACGTGACCTTCTGCTTGATTTGCACATAATTAGGCTATTCCCGTTCCAACCTCGTAACACGAATCTAAATTTGTTTAGAAATATCTATTTCGTCCTGCATTTACATAAGGAAAAAAAGTCCATCTTACTGGTCTAAACACGTTGTCCGTTTTATCTTCAAACAAAATGATGGCTTACTTTACTACCTCAAACAATTTCATTAGGTGCAGTTTACACTTTATTGAAGTTTGTATTTCTTTGTTTCTTTACCTAGAAAAAGAATTTGAAGCTCAAATTTTGCATCATGCCAGTTCACACCATAACCAATGTTAAATAATTATGAAATTTTTAATATTGATTACAAAGTTTTAATAGCAATGAATCTTACATGCATTCAAATTATACCATAAAAATAAGATAAAATTATTTTAACGTATGTTACTGTGGTAACTATCGTCATGCAACATTTGAGCTTCAAATTCAACTTGTAGGCCAAGAGAAAAAAAAGAGACAAACTTCAATAAGGTGTAAATCGCACCTGATGAAATTGTTTGAGAGAGTAAAGTGAGCTATAATTTTGTTAAGGAGTGAAATGGACAAAGTGAATTGTTCGAGGGAGTACAATGGATTTTTTCCTTTATAAAAATAACAACCGTTTGAAAAGAACTGCAAATATATAGACCATTTTCCAGGCCGATGGCTCATCCGCGCTTCTCTTTTGTTTGTCTTGATCTTTGTATTTTGGCTCACACCATGCTTTAATGCAAACACAATGCACCTAGGGGGCCTCTTATTGGACAATTTAATCCTTTTTCTTTTGTCTGGTTTAACTGAATCTATAAAACTAGTAGGCACAAAGTGATTTTGGTTTCATCAGTTGAGAAACGAGACGTCTGTGAGAAAAGAATCTGAAACCGTACCAAAGGAAGCTTCAAAATAGTTGTAGGTTCATGGTATTTGTCAAAATAGTTGTAGATTATTATCAAATCAGGCAGGACCAAGACCACCCTGAACCTTTAGATTCGAGAATTTCTGGATCAAGATTCCTGGATTCCTAGATGTAGTCAGGGAAGCATGGAGGCAGAACAATAACCAAACCGAACCAATGCATTGTTTCAGTCAGAAACTAATAGACACAGCCAAAGAACTTCGCCTATGGAGTCGCACAATCCTATCAGAAACAAAGTAAAAACTCCACATGGCAATGGATGTGATACTACAGCTGGACATTGCGCAAGAGAACCAGCAGCTCACAAAGAAGAGTTCAACCTACGGGCCAGCCTTAAGCGGAGGGTGATGGGCTTATCAGTCATCAAAAGATCCAGAAAGAGGCAGGCATCTAGAATTACCAATGTCAAAGAAGGTGACGCAAACACAAAATTCTTCCACCTTCGGATGAATGCAAGGAAAAGGAAAAATCACATACAACGGCTCACTACTACAGAACCTCAAATAGGTGACACTACATCTCAGACGGGAAAGAAGACCCCGTCTGTGAAAACGTATCTCAGACGGGCCATAGAGTACCTCGTCATCCATAAGTCTGAAGGTCACAACCTAGGAACACATCACAGACGGGTT
The DNA here is from genome assembly GCA_012490785.1 of Eragrostis nindensis. Classification (NCBI taxonomy): domain Eukaryota; kingdom Viridiplantae; phylum Streptophyta; class Magnoliopsida; order Poales; family Poaceae; genus Eragrostis; species Eragrostis nindensis. Next base: position 11,790 of record JAAXCT010000941.1, read on the forward strand.
AATATAAATGCCGTCTGTGATAAGATCCGAGACGGGTTTCTAGAAGCCCGTCTGTGATATTGATTAGGTCACAGACGGGCTTTCCGTGGATCACAGACGGTGTGTAGTTCCCCGTCTGAGCTATGGCTCAACCTGAGACGTCGTGACGTACTCCCGTCTGAGATAGCTTGATCGCTCTCAAAGTCCCCTGCTCTGGACACATTTTCAGTCCCGCTCATTCTTCAGATCCCTCCCACACAAAGCTAGAGCGCCGGCCGGCGAACACCCTCCCGTCGAGCGCCGTCGTTGGTCCTCGATCCCTACACGCCGACGCCGCCGCTCTGTCGCCTACCGGCCAACCGCGCCCTCGAGCTCGACTCAACTCTGGTAGCTCCCCTCAACTCGCCCGGCCCGCGCGCGTGCAGATCTGGATGGAGGTTGCTAGCTAGCTAGGGAGGGAGGAGCTAGGTGCGACCTGGATGGTGGTGGATGAGGCGACGAGGATGATGGTGGCTGCTGCCGTTACCCCCTGCCCTGAGCACGAGGTGTAGGATGCGGCGGCAACGACTGTGAAGGAGGGGGCGCCATAAAAAAATTAAGGTAAGTGAACAACTAGCTAGCTGCAAGTTAAGTGAAAGAAAATTAGCTTTCTTTTGTTGCATTGAGTTCACCCATCGAATTTGTAGTTGTCTCTGTTAGTTGTTCCCTTAGTATATTTTTTTTAAGCATGACAGAGGTGGGAAATGAGTAGGGAGCAGCATATATTGGTTCTAAGATTTGGCTTCACAATTTTCAGATGGACAGGAGCTGGATGTATCTTGAGAACCATGCGTGTGATGAGTACCTAAGCGGGGTCTTAAGTTTCCTTGCTGCAGCGGATAAGGATAAATTGGATAAGGAGAAAACGGTGGTGTGCTGCCCATGCATCGATTGCAACAACGACAAGAATTATGCGGATTCAAAGTTTGTCCATGCACACTTGATCATGCGGGGATTCAAAAAGAATTATACAATTTGGAACAAACATGGGGAGGAAGGATTGAATGCTAGTGAAATGGGTGACGGGCTCCCGGATCAGAATGTCGATGAAGGCAGCAAGGCTGCTAGTGTGGATGAGCAACCAGGAAGTGACGATAATTGTCAACATCCCATCAGCGACGATTGCATCTTAGGTATCAGTGATGATTTTGCTGATATTGCTGATAATTTGGATCAGATGATGATGGATGGCATTGACGGTAGTGAGGAATACAGTGATGGTGAGTTTGGCAAGTTCCAGGATATGGTTCGAGACTTAAGACTCCTTTGTATCCAAGTTGTGCGAAGGAAAAGTACAAGAAGTTGTATTCGGTGCTCAAACTGTTGCAAGTAAAGGCAACCTACCATTGGTCTGATGCTAGTTTCAATAGGTTGTTGGAATTGCTAGGGGACATGCTTCCGGAGGGGAATGTGTTGCCCAAATCTACCTATGAAGCGAAGAAGATAATTTGTCCTTTGGGCTTGGAGGTAGTTAGAATACATGCTTGTGAGAATAATTGTGTCCTGTTTCGAGGTGAATTTGCAGAAATGAATGTATGTCCTGTGTGTGGAGCCTCACGCTACAAGCGTCGAAATGATGGGGGTGACAATAAAAGGAAAGGGCCTCCTAGTAAGGTCATGTGGTATTTTCCGATAATTCCCCGCTTGAAGCGTTTGTTTGCAAGCAGACAGCAAGCCGAACTGATGCGTTGGCACAAAGAGGGACGTAATGATGATATATACCTACGTCACCCTGCTGATTCAACTCAGTGGCGTAACATTGATACCAACTTTGGAAAGTTTGCTGAAGAAATAAGGAATATTAGGTTTGCTTTGAGCACAGATGGAATGAACCCATTTACTCACATGAGCACCTCACACAGCACTTGGCCTGTTATTCTCACTATCTTCAACCTTCCTCCCTGGCTTTGTCATAAGAAAAAGTATATGATGTTGACAGTTCTAATATCTGGTCCTAAGCAAGCTGGCAATGACATCGATTTGTATTTGAGACCCTTGGTGGATGATTTAAAAATGCTATGGAATGATGGAGTCAGGGTTTGGGACCAATACAAGCGAGAGTATTTCACTCTTCATGCCATGATTTTCTGCACCATCCAAGATCTTCCCGCACATCGTAACCTGTCTGGGCAACGTAAAGGAGAGAAAGATTGCCCACAATGCCTAGATGACACAGCGAGTTTGTGGCTGTACAACTCGAAGAAAAGGGTGTACTTGAGACATCGGCGTTTTCTTCCCAAGTATCATCCTTATCGTAATATGACGGATCAATTTGATGGCACAAGGGAGAAAGGCAAAGCTCCAAGGCATTTCCGTGGGGAGCACATTTATAACCAAGTGAAGGATATGGATGGTGGGCTGGGGAAGGCAAAGCGTAAAGTTGGTAAGGATGACATGTGGAAAAAAAATCTATTTTGTGGGAGTTACCCTATTGGAAGGACCTGGATGTTCGTCATTCTATCGATCTCATGCATATAATGAAAAATGTATGTGATAGTATCCTTGGTACTCTTCTAAATGTCAAAGGAAAATCTAAAGATCATGAGAATGCACGAGCTGACTTGGAGGAGATGGAAATAAGGCCTGAGCTTTGTCCCAAGGAAGGAGATACAAAACTACCCACTAGTTCTGTGACTTTATCAAAGCATGAGAAAAAGGAACTATTGGAGTTCATTAAAAGTGTCAAACTGCCAACTGGTTTCTCATCGAACATTGGGAAAAAAGTCTCCATGGATGAGATGAAATTGATTGGCACGAAGTCTCATGATTGTTATATATTGTTGACTGTATTGCTTGCTGCTGGAATTAGGAATATCTTACCTTCCAATGTCCGAGAGGCTATCATGAGCTTGTGCTTCTTCTTTAATGCAATTTCTCAGAGGATCATAGATGAGGACACATTGGACAACCTTGAGAAAAACCTGTACAAAACTCTATGTCTTCTTGAGGTGTACTTCCCACCATCTTTTTTTTGATGTGAATGTCCATCTCATTGCTCACATTGTTAAGGAGATAAGGTTCCTCGGACCAGTGTTCCTGCACCAAATGTTTCCATATGAGAGATACATGGCCATTCTAAAAGCATATGTCAGGAATCAATCATCTCCTGAGGGATGCATTGTTCAGGGTTATTTGTACTCGCAAACCAAGTGTTCCAAGTATTCTATGTGCCTGACACGGTACATAAGAAACGGCAGGTGGTCCTCCCCGGAAAAAGACGAATCCTAGGAGTGGAAAATGTAGTGGATGAAGACGAGTACAATCAATTTGATGAAATCCCTCCATTTGCTGGATCCATCATACCAGAGCTTAATGAGAATGATAACACTCCTTATATTCGTACTGATCATAAAGAAGGGGTCCCTAGGAAAAGGCGTCGTCGACGGAAGAAGCAAGTAGAGAATGAGAATGATAACACTCCTTAGATAATCGCGGACTTCCCCTTGCATGACCACCAACAACATCACTTCATCATCATGAGGTAGAACAGCACATAAGCTAGCAGAAGCAGTGTCGCAATAAGTGCGATAATGATCGTCCATGCCCTCTCCTTTTCTGCAACTGCCTTGTTCTTTTCTGCAACTGCCTTCTCCTTTTCTGAAGCTTCACGCCGCATCTTTCCCTGGTACAGGCGGCAGATACATGCAGCTAGTGTTTTGGTCCTTGCTATCTCCAGCTCCTTCTGCCGTTTCATTGCCTCCTTCTCTTCAAGTGCTTCATTCCTGAGTGCAGTGGCAACATTGAGCTCAGCCCGGGTTCTGTCTCCATCTTTCCGAAACAAACGAGCAGTTTTCCACACATTCACAAAAGATTTTTGCGCCCTTTCTGGCCATTCCAAATCCACCCATGTGACAAATTTGCACTGCTCTTCATCTTCCTGCAGATCACGAATAACACATCAATGAATAACTGCCCTGATCCATCTTCACAATTCTTGTAATAATGTGTAGATGCAGGACAACATCAAGGCTTTTACCTCAAGAGGACAGCCGTAGAAACGGCGACCTGTATCCTTTCCTGCGTAGCAGACCTTCTTTCGTGGCTGCAATCCACAGAAACAGCGCAAATGTGTTGTTGTATCCACGCCGGCCCACCCTTCTTCTTCAATCTCCGGTGGAAGCTAAGACAATTCAGAAAATTATGCACCAAATTAGCCCAGAAAACATGAACAAGAAAGCAAGCCTAACTGCTTAACAATTATCACTGTGAAGCTTAAATGATTTGTTGCAGGCAAGCATTTAACTTATTTTTTCAATTTCATATGCATGCCTAAAATATGGCGTCAAGTCCAAGTGCACCACAATTGCAAGCAACCAGTTCAGTCGTAATAAGACAAGAATAGGAATCGTAAAAGAAAAACTATCATATGTTAGCAGGAGCAGCACTGGTAATCAGACAAGATCATCTGGGTGGGGGGTGGGCAGGGGCGGAGCCAGGTTCAGGCCAACCTGGGCTCCGGCCCCCCCTTGGGTTGGCAATTTCTTTGAGGAACTAACAGTAGCAGTCATGTTTAGATGATTAATCACCACGCTAATCAACTGGAGTGCCCAATTCGGCCCCTCCTTGCCGCTTGATCTGGCTCCGCCAGTGGGGGTGGGGGAGGCAGTGCCGATAACTCACCTGCGGGCTGGAGACTGATGACCTGCAGAACCGGTGTCCGCGTCGTCGTCGTCGTCGTCGTCGTCGTCCTCATCCTCGGCCTCGTCGTCGTCCTCGTCCGCATCCTCGGCCTCGTCGGCGTCCTCGTCCGCATCCTCGGCCTCGTCGGCGTCCTCGTCCGCATCCTCCGCCTCGTCGGCGTCCTCGTCCGCATCCGCGCCGCTGGGAAATGATATGAGGCTGCCGATGAAGGCCTCCAAGCAAGATGCTTCCGACCTGCTAACGTCGGAGCCGTCCCCACCGACGGCACCGACGCCGCCGTCGCCGGAGCCATCTCCTGTCACCGGAGCCATCCCGCTCTACCGGATCTGGTGAGGGAGCGGCGGCGAGTTAGGGAGAAGGCCGAGATCTAGGGTTTGCCCGTGCGGCGGCGATTGAGAAATGAGAAGGGCGAGGTAGGGTTTCACTGAGGGTCGGGTTCGGCCGTTTAATATACCATACAAATGCTATTGCGTATAAAAACTATATTTGTCTTTTGAGTTCAGTACCAAAAGTAAGGCCGAGTGGTTTATGGGTGGAGAGGTTTTGCACGATCTTGACTTGGAGGTCCCAAGTTCGACACACCGGTGAGGCACAAACGTTCTTTGTTGTTTTTTTTTTGGCAATTGGGACAGGCTTATCATTTCCGCGCGCTCCCATTCCAAACCCTAGCCGCCATTTGCTCCTCCCCCTCGACTCCGACCCCGACCGCCATGCCCCTCGACTCCGACCCCGACGCGGTACGCCGCCTCCTCTAGATCCGGACTCCGTCCATCTCCAGCTCCACCGCAATGCCGTCCTCCTCGTCGACCCCGGCGCCATTCATTCTCCTCCTCGACTCATCCGAACCCTAGCCGTCCGCCGCCGACCACCGTCCCCCTCGACTCCGACCCCGACGCCGTACGCCGCCTCCTCTAGATCCGGACTCCGTCCATCTCCAGCTCCACCGCATGCCGTCCTCCTCGTCGACCCCGGCGCCATTCATTCTCCTCCTCGACTCATCCGAACCCTAGCCGTCCGCCGCCGACCACCGTCCCCGTCGACTCCGACGCCGACCGCCGTCCCCGTCGACTCCGACGCCGACCGCCGTCCCCCTCGACTCCGACCCCGACCGCCGTCCCCCTCGACTCCGACCCCGACGCCCTCACCCTCGACCCCGGCTCCGACAGCCTGAGGAATCCGAGCCGGGGAGCACCGCCAGCAAACGCGAACGACGAAGGCAAGTTTTTTCTAATAGTTTCCTGCATTCTTGTTTCACTGGATTGGGAGCTGGAGATTTAGTGATTCTATAGTTTTACAAATGATTAGATATAAGCTCTAATAAGCGTGATTACATATGAATGCTCCTGTGTTTGGATTGCTCGACTATCCATGTGGATTGTGCAATTTATTTTCGTTATGTACATGATGGTGATTAGTGCGAACCATGTTGTTTCTGTAGTTAGGTGGAATGAATTTTTGTTGAATCTAGTTTTATAAATGAATTTTTGCTGAATCTATTTTGTCTGATGTACTTGTAATACTCTGTTTAGTTCACCTTTCTGAGTACATTGCTAATATTTATGAAATCTGATTCATAGATGGTGTCAAACGGACATTCAGACCCTGGCCAAAGAGATGGATATGAAGATGAAGATATTGCCACTGAGAATTATTCTGGACCACCTAGAAGGGTTCCCCGAGCGCCAAGGACAGCAACAAAGTGGCCAGAAGACAAGATAGTGGTGAATGCTGTTGACGCTAATGGCTGGCCTGTGGAATATGCAGCCAAGCAGAGAATGCGTACACTTGCAGGCCTTATTGCTCGGCAGCAAGTGTCACCGCTACTACCAAATTTCGGCTGCCTCAGCGAAGATGAGAAATGGGAACTTTTTGATGACTATGTCATGCCCACTTTGGAGTTCCAGGACCACATGAAGCCTCTGGCATTCAAGGAGATCATGAAGGTCATTGCCCATGCGTTGAGAACCCACAAGAGCAACCTTGTGAATAATTTCATGTTAAAAGGGATTGAACCATTCAGTAAACACAAGTATATTAAACCGGAAATTTGGGCAGAGTTTGTGCAGCTGAAGAGCTCTGAAGAATTTCAGTTGGAAAGCGAGAAGTTCAGGATTTTGCGGGGGCAGAACGTGCACAACCACAATCTTGGCACGGCTGGATATGATGGGAAGATCCCTCAATGGGAAGCTCAGGATGCAAATGGGCTAAGGAAGGTCGCCCGAATCCTTGGAACCGATACCCACCGGGGCGGCCCCAGTATTGGTTGCGAGGAAGGAGTAAGACCAGCGACAGTGGTGAGATCACCTTCAAGTCACCTCAAACTGAGCAAGTGTCACAACAGATTGTGGAGAAGCACAACGAAGCCGCTGAAGGTGAAGGGTCCTACGAAGGGGTAAATGGTTTGCTCACTGAAGTTTTGGGCAACAAAGAGCACGGAGGTCGTTTGCGAGCTTGCAACAGTTACAATGGCTGGAAGGGAGTTTATCCAAGACAAAGGACTTCCAAAAGGGCAGCTGATATAGATGTGGACCAGTTGAAAGACGACTTGAGGGAAGAGTTGAAGAGTGAAGTCACACGTGATGTCATAGCTCATTTTTCAGAGATCCTTGCGGCGCAGGGATTGCAAATTGTGCCGATATCTCCGGGCCCAAGCCCCTTAGCTGCACGAAAGAGTAGCTGTGCATCCCAAAATGGGGGTGCGCCAATTGAAGACAATGAGATCATGATGGATGTGTCAACTGAAGACAACCCTGCACCAAATCAAGATGTAGATTCCATTGACCGCCTAACTGGTGCGACGCCATGCTCACTTATGATGAAAGTTGCAGGTCATCAAATAGAGGTTGGTAGGGGCCAGGTGCTTCCAAAACAGAATGTGCTGCATTGTGTCGCCGTACGCGAGGGATATGTAGTGGTCCGTGTGGACTTTGTACATGCTGACTTTCTCGAGGTGTTGCTAGAGGTGCCACCTAATGATGAAATCACAACATTGGGTGAAGCGTTGCAGCAGAGGATCCAGTGGAGGAGGGTCAGCATTGTGCTTAGTCCTTTGCCTTTTGATCATCCCTCATATTCAAGATCTGCACCCTCCGGATCTGATAGACGGCCTGACAACAATGCCGGCCGTCCAGCAACACAACACAAAGAGAATTGATGTAACTACGCATCAAGAGAAGGACAAGTCTATCGGGGCTGCCATGCAGCAAAAGCAGTGTGCCAGTGATGGGTTAGTACTGCAGTCAGAGGAGAACAAGAGGGCCGGGCAACTCAACAGGTCCAAGAGTCATGGGGATCTGGAGGGAAAAAGGGCTGAGCAGGACAATGATAGCAAGGCTATGCAGGAGAATGCCAAGAAGGGTCAGCAAGAGAAGCCTATGCAGGAGAAGGCCAAGAAGGCTCAGCAAGAGAAGGCTACACAGGACAAGGCCAAAAAAGCTGAGGTTCAGAAGATGACACAGGACAAGGACAAGGCTCAGCAAGAGAAGGCTACACAGGACAAGGCCAAAAAGCTGAGGTTGACAAGATGACCAGCAAAACCTCCAAGGAAGGAAAAGGCCAATCCAGCAAGGAGCCCGACAAGAAGAACGGTTTGCCTTCTGGTTCAATTTGGACAAAGCCAAACCCAAAGTACAAGCAAGGGCAGCCAATGATGTCTGCAAAAGAACTGGAGGTGGCTGGACCTTCTTGTGTTGCCCTCCATAAATTCTATATGGACATGTGGAGAGACGGTGAGCAGCAAATAAGAGTTTTCTTCAAACGGTCGCATTTCTTAAGCGAGAAAAATGGTTGCTTCTTTGTTGGTTTCAATGACCTGTATGATCTCTTTTGCTTCGGAGCGCTGGACATATCAATTATGCGATGCATCACATTGTAAGTTCTTATAACCTCTTCCTCTAATCTTTTTCAGATTATATGACATGCCTCATTTCTGCAATTTATGAAAAATTAGATAGTTGAAAAATTTAATACTTAGCTTCAGTTCTGCATGCTGGTCCTTTTTATTCATGCAAGCCTCATTTTGTAGGAAAATGATATATGAAACCAGACAAAACAATGTGCCTGTTGCATTCCTTGACCCTCAGTGCGTTTCTTTGTCCTGCCTTGAAGTGGATAAAGACTTTGTGGTTGATTACTTGGCAAAGGGATTGTCCCGATTTGCCAAGTCAAAGGAGTATGTGATGTTTGCCTTCAACCCTGGTGGACATTGGGTCCTGGTGGTGATTGTCCCGAAGTGGAACAAGGTCTGGTACATGGACTCTACCTCTTCAACAACATCATGTGACTTAGATCCTTTGAAAGAAGCAATTGATGAGTGAGTTGTTTCCTGATTTCTTGACCTTTATTCCTCGTATCTTTTGCCCCATTCCGATTGACATATGCATGCATGCAGTGCTTGGACACTATACCTGAACATCACTAAGACAAACAAGAAAGGGAAAGCCAAATTGTACCATAGTTTCAAGTTCCCGGTATAATCTACCACAGTAATTGTTCATTTCAATCAGACTTGCCTGTGACATATTTGATAACCTTTGTTGTCTGTTTTTGCAGTGCCACCAGCAACCCGGCGGCCATATATGTGGCTTCTATACCGCGTATCACATGGTCCTGACAGCCACTAAAGTGGGTTTGACAAGGCCTGAGGTGAGTACAGCACCAGGAATTTTTTTGTGCTCCTATATAATCAATGCTGAATGCTATTTGAATATTATTCAAACTGGTCACTGTTAGTGCAACCTTCATTGATATCTAGTTTTGATACTTATTTACATTGTTAACTGATATTCAGGACTTCAAAGTGCCCACTGCAGCCCTCTCTGATGATGAACTCTGCAACATTCGAGCAAGCTGCGTCATTCCTGGTCACCCAAGTTTTAAACAAGAAAGGCGAGTTCCACTACCCGAATAGGTCGGCACCTTGAATGCTTGGTTAATATTCTGGTGTGGTGTTGTTCTGGTGACTCTGCAAGGTTGATGTGTGAACTGATCTCAGTCATGTGCTGGTGTGTGAACTATTGTTAGTGAACCAACGTCAAAACTAATGTTTCTGTGATCTGAACAATGTTTGTGTTAATTCATGTGTGATGGCCACTTGTTGGGTTGGAATTTATGTCGATGATTCAGCTTCTGTGATGTGTGGCTGTGACTCTCTGGATGATCTGGTTGAGCTTTGATGTGGATGAGAGCAGCAGGAAGGCTTAACCGCCGTCTGAGATAACCAGTCAAGGTCAGACGGGGACACAAACTCCCGTCTGAGATACGTTAGTAAACCTCAGACGGGGACTAGTCTCCCGTCTGAGATAAGAAGAACTATCTCAGACGGGGTAAATGGGCCCGTCTGTAACGACTTATCTCAGAGGGGTTATAAGACTAGTTCACTGACGGGAGATACCCCGTCTGTGATAGGTGAGTTCTCAGACGGGGAAATACCCCGTCTGTGATCTGTCCACATCACAGACGCCGACGCACAGACGGGGCGTGTTCCCGTCTGAGATATGTAATTTACCCCGTCTGTGATTTAGGGTTCTGTAGTAGTGGCTACAGAAAAACAACGGCTGGGCAGTCCTGCATGATGAAAAAGAGCAAGTAATCCACGACCATTTCCATAGCGTAATGGCCCAACCCCAACCTCGAAGTCGGGACATTAACTGGACAACCCTGGGCATCCAGCCGACTGACCTCTCGGCGTTGGATGAACCGTTCACAGAAGACGAAGTCCGACGTGCTATACAACAAATGCCTTCCAACAAAGCACCGGGCCCAGACGGATACACAATTAATTTCTTCAAATCGTGTTGGGAAATAATCAAGCGTTGGGAAATAATCAAGCCTGACCTCATGGCTGCAATCCAAGCCCTATATGATCAACGGTGCCTCAATATGAGTTTCCTTAATGCGGCAAACATTGTCCTCATCCCCAAAAAATTAAGAAGGAGCAGATAAGGTGTCTGACTTTCGGCCCATAAGCCTGATTCATGCTGTGGCCAAGATTATTACCAAAGTGATGGCTCTAAGGCTCGCATCATGAACAACATTATCTCGACAAGCCAAAGTGCTTTTATCAGAGGAAGAAGCATCCATGACAATTTCATGTACGTCCGCAATTTGGCCCGTTGATTCCACAGAAACAAAACGCCGGCCCTGTTTTTCAAGCTTGACATTTCGAAAGTGTTTGACTCTGTGCGCTGGGACTACTTGTTAACACTTATGCAACACAGCGGCTTCCCACAGAGATGGAGGAACTGGGTGTCAGCAATTTTATCTACATCCACATCCAGGATATTGCTCAATGGCGTACCAGGCGAAGATATACAGCATGGCAGAGGCCTGCGGCAAGGAGCCTCCATCATCAGTTACCACAACCTTATACCGACGCCCTCATTATCAAAACCCATAAGGTGCAAGAAAGCCGCGTCCTCCTCCTCCACAGGGCCAAGCTCATCATTTGTGTCACCTCATTCAAATCCGACGGCAAGGCAGCACCCTGTGTAAGGATCTATAATCCCTAAGAGAGGAAGAAGTATGATTATTTGAAACTCTGGATATCACTTAAAACAATGTGGATTGCGACCGCTCGCGAAGCGTCTCTCCCTTTCCCCTCCTACAGTAACCAGCGGGCGAAAAAGCGGCGACTTCGGCCCGGCGTCGATCCGATCGCTTTCCCCTCCTCTCCGGCGGTCTTGTCGACGCCGGAGAGGGAGGGGAAGCAGGATCTCGTCGCGTGCTGTACATACCTCCCGTTTCTTTGCTTTCGCTTAGTAGGGTAGGGTTAGGGTTCCGGTGACGTCCGTGTTGATGGTCACCGGATTTGGGTTCTCCCTTGGCGGAGCCAAAGGCGAAGGCGTCGGTGACGGCGGCGACGTCCTTGGTGATGCTTTGTGGAGGTTAGTTTTCTTCTTCTCTTTTGCGGAAGGGCGGAAGATTTTGGTGCCCCCTTTTGGTGGGATCTTTGTTCTCCCCGCCGGCGGTGCTGGTGGTGTGAGATGCTTCTTCCGGGAGGTCGCTGTTGAGCTTCGACTGCGGTCTCGCCGGATTGTTCTGCTCCGGTCGTCGATGCTTTCGATGGCTGTGAGATTCTCTTCCTCTTTCTCTCTCTGGTTGGCGATGGCCGATTTGCGTTCAGCTATGGCGAATGCGTGCTGGAAGTGTTCCGGGCGCTGGATCTTGCGGCTCTTCCAATGTTTGGAGTCGCCAACCGAGGAGGAAGATGGATCGATGGGGATTCCGGTGGCCGTCGTCGCCGGCATCCAGTTGCTTCGACCTGTGCCTCGATCTAGGGGGTTGTGTGTAATATTCAGTATGTCCAGGGTGTTTGTTGTAAATTTCATGAATGTACTGTTCATCTTATAAATATATTAATTACCTAGCTACTAGAGCCATACTAGTAGTCAAGCCTTAGTCTTGAGCCAATTTCTTGATCTCCGACTCCAAACTCTCTCTCTCTCTCTCTCTCTCTCTCTCTCTCTCTCTCTCTCCCCCCACCAGCGCGAAACCCGATGATTAGAAAAAGCCTAGAGCATGTGAGGACATAGAATCATTCGAATTCGATCGATACTCTGCCGCAACATAAAATCAGCGAATGTATACTATTTCTACACTTACGTACCCAAACTACCCATATATTTTTTTTTTTTTGCGAAAAGGGGAATACATTAAAGATTAGGAACAGTACAACCCTGGAGTTTACAAAAAACACCCTGGAAATACTGGAAATTGCACATAGACCCCTCTGTCGAGGCCAGCCTCGAACTATCCAGATTCCGGCGACACTCGCCGGACATCAGCACGATCCACCTCCCTCCATCTCCGACGACTCCAATCCTTGGATTTGCCGCAAGATCCAGCGACCGGACTCCTCTCCAGGACGCATCTGCCATAGCTGAAAGTACATCGGCCACCGCCGCATCGATGGAGGAAGAGGAAGAAGAGTCCATGGCCACCGCCGTTGCCGACGCCGACCAGGACAACCATCGACCATCACTGACATCGTCAGCGACGCCGACAGTAAGCTTACCCCAAGGGAAGCACAGAAATTCCCCCCTTTCGCCGAAAAGGAGGACAAAATACCTCATGCCTTCGGAGGCCGACCAAGCAGGGAAGCCGCCATGGAGATCTGAAGAGCTCACGCCGCAACACAGCAGCCGAGCACCACCTCCATGTCGTCGCTCGCCGGGACCGAAGCAGCAGAGGAAAACAAATCCATGCCGTCTCGCCGGCGGCATGGATAAACCTAACCCTAGACTAAAGGAAACTAACCTAATAGTATAGGGTATGTACGCCGGACACCTCCTCCGCGGGTCTCCTCTCCCTCCGGCGGCGGCGAGGCCACCGGAGAAGGAGAAGACCCGGCGGATTCGGCGCCGGAAGTGGATTCGCCTCGGCTTCGCCCTGGCTCTACTGTAGCAAGGGGAAGACGAGAGAAAGACGACTCTAGCTACAGCTTCCCCTCCCAAACTACCCATATATTGTGCAGCTCCTCATACAGTGTTCCATTATATATTATGACAACAGATTAACTAGAAACAATACACAGCCTGTGAAACAAACAGATTAATTGGATGGCCCCTGCAAAAAAAAAAAAGGATTGGATGACAGCATTCTCAAATTATGGTCAAATAATCACCAAACCAAAAACCACCCTGCAATAGAATCGATCAACAATAGTAATATTTCTGATGATCCATGGTAACCTTATAACAAATAACAGAGCTTGAAAACAGCTTGGGCAAACATCAACCATTTATTCACTTCGTTATTACTTGATGTTTTTCTTCAGCTGTCTAGGTATATGATACAAATATTAGTCTTATACCAAACACTTGATGTTTTGTTTTCAGCTTGAAATCATTAATTAATGTAGTTGAAATCAAGTACTCCCTCTGATCCAAAATTCTGATCCAAAATAAAGTATATGTCGCGTTGAATCTTATGGCATTATTCTTGCATTGTTAATCTACATATTCATTTCTATATTCAATTCTAAAACGACTTATATTTTGGCTCAGATGGAGTATCTTACTAGTAACCAGAAATGGTGCGATAGTGCGAATTAATTCGAAACAAATGCTATACCACATTAAGTATTTGTCGCTGATGATTTGTGATATGGACACCTGTTGGTGATGAGCTGGTGGATTGATTGACCTATTGTAGTGGCATGTGCATTCATTACATGTAAGTTTATTGTTTGTGACATTTTAGCCAAGATATGCTTAACAAAATATGATATTATTGCGGCAGGTATTTGGGCAATACAATGTTGAGTTACGTCAAGATATGGTTGAGCAAGAAAATCAAATACTACAAGCATGTGGAGGAATTCCTTTAGCTATCATTGAAATAGGTCAGCATCTGGCATCAAAACCTCGTACAGTTAGAGAATGGGAAAATGCTCGTAATAATTTCGACTTGCGACAGTTGGAGGGGTCAACGAGGACAACCATGGAAGCTTGTTATGACAGTTTGTCGTACCATGTCAAGTATTGCTTTGTGTACCTCAGCATTTTCCAAGAAGATGTGAGCATAACACGTCGGCGGTTGGTGAAGCGATGGATTGCGGAAGGTTACATGAACGGAATGCAAGGACCTGAAGCTGAAAAACACGGTGAGATGGTTTTCAATGAGTTGCTCAGCAAGACCATCATGCAGCCAACTAGGTATGCAGGAATCACAAGTGGGAGAGTAACAAGCTGCAGTGTCCACCCTCTGATGCTACAACTCAGCACGTCAAAAGCCCAGGAGGAGAAGTTGATGTGCATCCTTGATGATCATAACAGAGATTTGGCCTTAGAAGAAACAATAAGGCACGTGGTGGTCAGGAGGAGCTGGCGAAGGGATCATAAGGACGAGTACAGGAGCATGGACCGGTCTCGTGTTCGCTCACTCACTGTCTTTGGTGAGTGGCGACCATTCTTCATCTCGAAGAAGATGCGAATGCTTAGGGTGCTTGATTTGGAAGGTGTGGAAGGTCTAACTGGGCACGATCTCAGGAAAATTGGGAAGTTCAGACGCCTTAAGTACCTCGGTCTCAGGAACACACGTATTGAACATCTGCCCAAATCTCTGGGCAAGCTAGCTTGCTAGTATGGCTGCCCGCGCATTTGCGCGGCTAGACTTGCTATACTATTTAAAATATTTTTATATTATTGTAAAAGTTTAAAATAGTAGAAAATAGATTGGAGAATTTCTCGTCATTACTCAATTCGAGTGTGAGATGAGTCATCATTTATCTTGGATTGTTTCTTATCTAAATAGGTCGGTTCAAACGTGCCATGCTAATCAACTAACATATGTCGTGGTAGGAAAAAAAATGTATGTGCTACAAAAAAATATTTTGAAGAAAAGGTGACATGCTAAAAATAAGAAAATATGCCATGCTAGCTAGACATATCACGCTGTATTTTTAAAACAATGTATTTAGAAATCAAAACTGAGTGTATATTGGATATTTTTATTATTCCAAAATTTAGCTATTTTGGGCTCATAATGGTATAGTGGCTAAATTAAAAATAATAATTAGGTTGGGCTCATAATGATATGGTGGGTAAATTACACATAAGAATTCGGGATATTTTTAGCTGTTTTTTATAATCTGAATTTAGTTTTTTTTCTTATAGTGGCATAGAGGGTAATCTAGAAATAGGTGGGAAGCGTATTTTGGTTATTTTTTATTATTTCAAATTTAGCTATTTTTGAGTCATAATAGTATTGTGGGTAATTTAGAAATAGGTGCGAGGGGTATTTTTGGCTATTTTTTATTGTTCCGAATTTAGCTATTTTATAAATATTTTTAGGGGGTTTTGTGACTAATTTTTTCATAATGGTAGTGGTGGGTAATTTTATTCCGAATTTAGCTATTTTTTGACTCATAATGGCATTGTGGGTAATTTAGAAATAGGTGCGAGGGGTATTTTTGGCTTTTTTTATTATTCCGAATTTAGCTATTTTATAAATATTTTTAGGGGGTTTTGTGACTAATTTTTTCATAATGACAGTGGTGGGTAATTTTCTCTTCTTATTTTCTCCGATTAATGTGGGAATTTCTAGCATTTTAGAGCGAACGTGGTGGCTCCTTTTCGTCGTCAAATATTTAGCTATTTTTTGACTCATAATGGCATTGTGGGTAATTTAGAAATAGGTGCGAGGGGTATTTTTGGCTTTTGTTATTATTCCGAATTTAGCTATTTTATAAATATTTTTAGGGGGTTTTGTGACTAATTTTTTCATAATGGCAGTGGTGGGTAATTTTCTTTTCTTATTTTCTCCGATTAATGTGGGAATTTCTAGCATTTTAGAGCGAACGTGGTGGCTCCTTTTCGTCGTCAAATATATATATATATAATAGATTCCTTGGGACATTGGATATCAGATATACTGATGTGAGGACACTGCCCTCAACTATCGTTAACCTTAAAAGGCTACGTGTTCTCCGTGCTGGTTCGAAGAGTCTACAAGTTGACAATGCTGGAGGAATAAGTAACGGTGATCCATGGGGCGTAATTGTTCGTAAGGAGATGGGGAAGCTACGAGCTCTGAACACATTGGGCACCGTGAGCATCAGAAACCAAAACAGGCTCATTGTACAGGAGTTGAGGAGACTGACAGAATTACACAAGTTAAGTGTGACTGGTATTACTGATGAAAATGGCCCAGACTTGTGCTCCACCCTGCAGCATCTCAGCCGCCTGCAGACTTTGGTGCTGCACTCTCCAGCTTCTTCTACTGGTTTATCTGGAAGCTTGCGGTTTCCTCTTGAGACCCTTCAAGTTCTCAAGATACATGGCCACCTTCCTGTTCTTCCGCCTTGGATCTCTGGTTTGAGGAACCTGTTCAAATTGTACCTGCACAGTACAAGAACAGTTATCGATTGTCATGACCTGGATCGTCTGCCTAACTTGACCAAGCTACTTCTGCTAGCAGAGCCGACGCTGGTTGTCCGTGTGGTCAGAGCCGATGGCTCCGGGGCGTTTGCCCTGTCGACCCGGGATCGAAGCGGAGGCACCGCACGGCACTGTAGCTCGCTACAGTGCCGCGCGTGCACTGTAGCATGTGCAGCTGAAATGCTCCGCTGCAGTGTAGAGTAAAAAAATCCCCTCGCTCTTCCGCGCGCCAAAACTTAGGTTAAGAACTCGCGCCGATTCTCACCGGCTAGCTGAGTCCCTGTGTACGGGTGCGGAGGAAGGTTCGGAGGTTTTCTCGATCTGTGTAAGAAGATCTTTCTCCTTAAAAAATGCCCAGGGGTCGTCATACCCCCCGCAGGTCGAGTTTTACTTCTGCTAGCAGATTCCATTATAGGACCACAGCTGATATTCGAAACTGATGGATTCAAAGAGCTTGAGCTCTTGGAGCTCTCAAATTTAACGAGCCAAGAGGTTTTTTCATTCGAATCTGGGACACTGCCTAAGCTCAGAACGCTCCATGTTAGTGGCTGCAGTAAGCTAGTGGGTCTGTCAGTTGATGAAGGGTCAATGCCAAAGCTCGAGCGTCTGTCAGTTGAGGGCTGCGACCGTCTAATGTCGCTGTCATTTGAAGGTTATGGTAGAGGAAGAATCATGCCCATGCTCAAGAGTTTCCAAGTTGGCAGGTGTGATAGCCTTGGTTGGTTGTGGTTTGTACGAGGAGAGACTCCTAACCTCGAGATACTTATACTAAGGTGCTGCAAGAACCTGTTGTTGAGGACTGAAGCAGAAGCTATGCCTAGACTCAAGACGCTCCAAATTTACGACTGCAAGAACCTAGAGTTGTTGCCGCGAGGAGTCCCTATTATGCATGATGGCCAGGAGATCACATCAGGATCGTTAATTGAAGAGGGGGTGATGCCTAACCTGGAGACACTCAAAATTGAAGGCTGCCATGAGCTTCAAGGTCTGTTATTTGGAGGCAGAGCACTTCCTAAGCTTGAGAATTTCCTAATGAAAGGCTGCGGTAATCTGGAGGAGGTGGTATTTAGCCCGGGGACACTGCCTAAGCTCGAGACGCTAGAAATCAGCGGCTGTCCTAGGCTAGCTGAGAGCGCAGTGTCAGGATTGCAGGATCTCAACCCGAGATCAAAATATGTTTCGTTTGATGCCCCTGCAAACTCAACTGCTGAAGAAACCAACCCGGAGAACAGATCAAACTGAGAGATGCAAGCTTGGACCAGAACTCTGCATGCACGCAATTGAACTGATAAATGCGCTATTCAAGTCTGCTGGCGTGCCACCGGGATTCGTTAACAACAAAGGTTAATGAAAAGGAGTGCGTGTTCTTTTGTATTTCGTAGTGGTTGTACTGCTACATATAGTACATGTTTTCAAGCTTCATATTTTTTTTGAGGGATTTTCAAGCTTCATGTTTATTTTCCTCGTGATGGAACAACATTCACTGAATCAGTTGCACGCTGTTTTTTTTTTAATTGTGTTGTTTCTTCTTAACGAATCTGCACGAGACGGGTGCCCGCGTTTTTTTTTCCCCTTTCTTTGATGACTCACTGGCGATCGAGGAATAAGCTGTTCTGCTCGAGTTATTCCGGCATCGGCGGCATGTAGTATATTCATATGCATTCTGACGCCATACATAAACATGTTTTTTTTAAGCAATACATGAATATGTTGCGAACTGAACTGAAGACGGAGCTAGCTAGCAGTGTCTGCTCGAGTCAAGAAGACGCTCGTCTTGTGACCGACTGTGTTGTGCTAGTCCTAGTAGATTAGACTAGTACTAGTACAGTTTGGTGATGATCTGATACTAACTCTGAACCTTGGCTCCGTGGTGATTTGCTGGAGATTTGCGGTAGGTGGATCCTGAACACCCTTGCGCTGAGCGACATGATCGTGCAAATGACGATCAGCTATCGACGGCCTCGCTCTTGGACAGCAGCGCCCTCCCCACTCGCCGCAGCGCACGCACCACCGCCACCACGTCCGAAATATGGCGGGCCGGTCGACTGATGGATCGGTCGATGCGGTAATGGAACGAGGGAAGCAGGGGCGGATCACGTGAATACCCAGCTATCTATATGTTACAGCTTAAAAAAACAGCTAGCCGGATAGCACATAGCCCAGAATGAATAAGAGCAAAACCTCAATCAAATATGATGCCAAATCTTTAGTGGCAACAAGCAATTTGTAATTTTCCTTCATGTTGTTGTGCCTGTTTTTGCTTTCATGATATAACAATTCTTACATTGGAAATATTACAACCCAATAATCGCTATATCCTTGCTCCGTTACTGGAGGGAAGTCGAGTTGAGCTCGAGTTCGTCAGTCAGTCACTTGAGGGCGTGATCTACCCTGCTCCACTGGGTGGGGGACAATTTTTTTTTACGAAAAGAGAATTTCAGTAATATCAAAGCATATTACATCATTTGCTTACATAAGTCACTAAACAACACTAACTCTATGGATGAAAGACAAAAAAAAAAAACTTTAAAAGAGCCATAAATAAAATCACTTGGAGCGGCATCTGGGGAGAGGGGCGACAGCAGAAAAAAAAAGCCCGACCCTCTCTGTTTCATTGTGGAGAGGAGATATAGATGGTTAATGGCACTATGGTCATTTCTCTAAGCCATTCTAAGCAAACTGCTAATTTCTTTCAGAGTGGAGTTGCAACTTTCAATAGTATTTTTTGAAACGCGAAACTTTCAGTGGTATTTTTCGTAATCGA
The DNA here is from genome assembly GCA_012490785.1 of Eragrostis nindensis. Taxonomy (NCBI): domain Eukaryota; kingdom Viridiplantae; phylum Streptophyta; class Magnoliopsida; order Poales; family Poaceae; genus Eragrostis; species Eragrostis nindensis. The sequence goes on from JAAXCT010000941.1 coordinate 31,092, forward strand.
GAACTTTCAATACTAGAGAACAAATTTTACCGTATGTCAAGTGGGGGCACATGTCCCCGACATCACCTCTGGCCCCCTTTCACTTCCCTCCCACAAAAAAAACCAAAGACTCATCATCACATTGATTCACACATCTGAAATCTACCGCTCCAAAGATTCTTAATGCCTTAGAGCCTAAAACTCCCACTCGCAATGTCTTGTGGGACCAAAAATGTACCGACCCTGTCGTTAGTGTCGTGAAGTAAAAGATGTAGTTATTTGATTTGAGGAATTTATCAAAATAGTTATGGATGTATATAGTTATTTGATTTGAGGAATTTATCAAAATAGTTATGGATGTATACGTCATTTGCAAAATCGAACCATTTTTTATGTCAGTTCTTAGACTATTTTTTCGGACTTTGCAAAATCGAACCTGTTTTTAGAACTTGAAGCAATGAATTGCTAATGTTCCGCTAGAAGATCTTAATGGTGTTAAATCCTCTAAGAGGATAATACTCTTTACAAAGTTGCCCTTGATTTATTTTTTTACTTGCAAAACACTCTATTTCAGGAAAATGAGTGAGGGAAGTTTGGTTTTTTCCACTTTTCCCAAAGTTCTTTTCTTTATTTTTTATTTCCAAAAAAGGGATCAACTAAATGATGTTAAAGATGAAGGGACAGACGGCCACTTCGGGTTCATCCGATTTTGCAAAGTCTCAAAAAAAAAAGCCCGTCTCCATAATCGGAATTAATGCCGTACGACCAGTGTTGATCGCTGCCTAATGGTGCATGATATTTTTTTGTTATTAGTACTAGTCGCACGGACGGGTCGTCCGTGTATAGCAGTTCTTGACATTAGAAACGAGGGCAGTTCCGCAATTCCCCCTCTAATTCTACAGTAGTTGTGTCAATGTTCCACGAAATGGAGTATGTTTTTCTCATTGCAAAGGAACTGAGGCTTTCAGCTAGCTGTACTGCAAAATACAAAACTGAAGCGAAGGTTGCTGGACTCTTCTTCTTTCCAAGAACCTTTGCAGAAGAGAATTGAGCTAAGAAGGCAGGACACATCCACCGATTCAGCAGCGTCGCCTAGGCAGCTGCGCCGCTGCCGGTGATGCTTGCACGAGCTTCTGGTAGCGCTGAGGACGGCAGCCCGCCGGCGCCCGTGGGAGGCGGCGGAGGAGGCGCTGCGGCACCACAAGGCGGCGCCGGTGCAGCAGCAGCACACGGCCGGCGCCCTGCCTAGCGCCACCACGCACGCCAGGGCCAGCACCACCAGGCCCAGCAGGAGCGGCAGCGCAGCGCCGCCGCTGGATACGGGACGACCGGTCGTGGCGCGTGCGGCGGCGGCGGCGTCACCGGCGCAGCAGGGTCCTTCAACTTTGGCCCCCGGCCGCGTCGTGGCGTCGTAAGACACCTCTCCGCCGCGCTTCTGGTGGCGGCCGGCGAGCCTGAGCTCCTGCAGCGCGGCGGCGAGGCCGGCGCGCAGGCGCGCCCGCTTGGAGGACCCCTTGACGACGCTTTTGTTGGCGCCGCGCGCTTCTTGATGGACTCGCTCTTCGACAACAGCAGCCGCGGCGCCGGCGACCTCGGGGAGCTCCCCACTCGCCGCAGCGCCCGAACGCCACCGCCGCCGCCGGTGCCACCTGATCCGAGCACGGTGGACCGGTGGAGAAGATGCATGGTTGGTTGCTGCTGAATCGCGCCGCGCACGCAGCCTGCTCGACGGATAGATCGATCGATCGATGCGGGAACGGGGGCAGCGATGGAGGGAACTGCTACGGTGAGCTCGTCGGTCGGCGATTCGTGCCGTGCCGGCCCGGCCCGAGCTGACGGGCCGTGCCGTGCCGGGTTTTGGGCACAACAGGCGGCACGGCACGACACTGTCGCATGGGCCGTGCTTGGGCTGGCACGGCACGAAGGCGGCCCGATGGCACGGAAATGGCTCGACGGCACGGTGACGGCCCGATGGCACGGTAGCGGCCCGACGGCACGGGATAGTGTTCTTATGAAGTTCTTGAGCCAAGGTTCATTTTGTATTTTAATTCGTATTTAAAAATTCAAACTTGTATAGAATTTGCATATGTAGTCCAAATGCGTTGATTTTTTTTTCTAAAATCTCAAAAAAAGTGTTCTATCACGTGTATGTATTTGCATCATTCTGGTATAGTATAGTTTTTTACAGATCAATCAATTCATTAATGGTCACTATTTAACATTATCTTTACCTTTTAGTAAATCATCAAAGAAATTGAATTTTTAAATGAAATTTTATGTGGATGTACAACTTATACATCTCTACACATAGGAATTTTGTATAAATTTTTTCCGAAGCACTTACACTCATGTAAGTTCGAATTGCTTCTCATTTATCTCAAAAGCTTAGATCTTCTATATCGTTTAGTAAATTTTGAAAACACATTCATGCAAACATTGTTGAAAAAATTCCTCAGAAATTGTAGAGGTTGGTGTTGACTTGGAACAGCTTCACACCAAAATTGAGCTCAAAAGTCATTATATTTTTGGAGATAAAAAAAATGCAAAAAATCACTTTTCCTTTGTTTTTTTGTTACACTCAAAGTATGATGATTTTGGAACTCAAATTTGATATACACATGTAATATAGCTATCCTATACTAGTGTAATTTTGGTGAAATTTTTGAAATTTTCTTATCCATATAACACTATACAAAGAATTAATTTAAACAACAAAAATACGCCTTCTTTATACTGAAAACGCATTTCGGAAGTAGGCTTTCACTGAAACCGGGCCGTGCCCTGGCTTGGCACGTCCCGACAACGGCCCGCCGTGCCGCGTGCCGTGCCCGGGCCGCATTTTCGCCATGTCGGGCCGACCGGCACGGCACGACGCGGCCCGACGGACCGTCATGGCCCGGCACAGGACGGCCCGAGGCACGATGGGCCCGTGCCGTGCCGGCCCGGGCACGGCCCGAGTCCCAGCACTATGCTCGACTGATTGATTGATTATAAATACTCGTGGCGATGAAGCGAGTGGGAGACAGCGGAGCGGAGAAGACGCGTTGAGACGAGGTAGGCGTCGTGCGCCGCCATGCGCGACACTGCGACTGGCGCCGCGTCCGTACGGGCGCATGGTGTCGCTCGACTCGCGCGAGCGTGTCCGAACACGTGGGCGGCGAAGTTTCCCGTGCGCCGCAGCGCTGTCAATAAGTCATAAAACAACAGCGAAATCGCACTGGGTCCCCTTTCCCGAACTCTCTTGACTTGCTACAGTAGGGAGCGGCGGCTCAAAGGGAGAATCCTTCTCCGGCGGCGATTCCGTCGCCTCCCTCTCGCCTCCGGTGGCCGGTCCGGCGCCGGAGGTGGGCGGGAGTCGCGGAGTCGTCGTTTGGTGTACATATCCCCTTCCTCTTTTAGCTTTAGGCTAGGGTTAGGGGTTGTCTGGCCCTGCGTCATTGTCGTCGATGGCGCGGTCTCTTTTGTGCCGGCGAAGCTTTCGTCGGAGGTGCTTTTGTGCCACCGCGTCGGCGGAGGCGAAGGGCGCTATCGCCGGATCTGTTCGTGGTGCTTGTCGCCGTCAGATCTGGCCTAGGGGGTGTTGTCGGCGGGGTCGTCTCACGGCAGCACCGCGGGGGCCACGCCTCGCCAAGCTCTTCGCTTTGTTGTGCCGCGTTGGCGTGGAGGCCGCCTTTGGCGGGCTTCGCGATGGCTAGGTTTTATCGGCGTCGGCTTTGGGCTGGCCCGAGCTCTGTGTCCAGGACTTGGTGGTGGAGCGGTGGAGCCAGCTCGTCCAGGGAATAAACTCTCCCGGGCTTCCTTTGCCGTGACGGCGAGTTCCTCTCCGGCACCGTCGCGAAGCTTCTGTAGATGGGGTCCTTCGAGGGCCACTTTACAGGAGAGCTTATCAGCCGGTGGTTCTTTCTTGGGGTCGTCGGCTCTTGGTCCGGGGTTGCAGAGGTGCTATGCGGTGGTCGCTCCTGCTTCGTGGTCGGTGGCGTGGTCGGCGTTCGACGGCGCATCCGGCGAGGCGGAGCCGACGGAGTCCCAGGGGCTTTGTTCTGTTTCTTTTTTTGATAGGGTCTCCTGTGTAAAAGTGTAGCTGCCTTCTGTACTCTTCCAGGGCCTTCTTTCTCCAAGTACCTCTCACGCGTGGTGACACAAAGGGAGTGCGACGTCCCTCGTCGCACATCAGGACCTGATGGTTCTGATGATCTCTCGATGGACGCGTTTGTCTTTGCTGAGTATAGATGTAGAGGTGTTCGTGCGTTGGAGTGCGTCGGTGTGTGTTGACGTGTTTTTACCTGTACGAACAGATACTACATTTATATTCAGGTTTGAGAGGTTCAAAATAAAATAATAAGTCATAAAACAGGGCTACGCGTGTGCCTGAGCGCGCACCTCGATGCGGCCCGGTTCCTGATGGGCCTTCAGCTGCTCAGCGTTTCTGATGGGCCTCGATGCGTTTCTGAGCCGCAAATCCTATACGTAGGGCGGCCGACGAAATCGTTTTGATAGGACAGCTTTAAGATTCGTGCAAAACCTACATCCAACGGCCGACTTCTTTTCTTCCTCCTCCTGCCTCCCGACGCCGACGGCGACGCCGCCGTGCCCGGCGAAGCCGGGTTAGCGCGGCGGAGGGCGGCGGCCGCGGATTCGGCGGCGGAAGCCGCCGGAGACGATGGAGGAGGGCGGGGCGGGGGCGTCTCGCCGGAGAATCCCTTAATGCGCGGGATTTGTACCCCCCGAGATCTCCTCCACTCCTCCCCGGACATAGAAACACGGCGGCAGGGAGGACCGGCGGTGGGAGGCGCGATGCGGGCGGGGCGGCGAGGCGGCGGGGGCGCCGCCGGCCGTGGTGGTGGCCGCCGGCGGTGGGAGGTGTTGGGGCGGGGGCGTTACATGCCGAGTGGTTAGCGTGGCGGCGGTCGAGGGCGGCGGCGGAGGCGGCGGGAGCGCCGCCGGAGCCGGGCGGGAGGCGGAGGCGGCGGGGGCGAGCACCATGACGACGGGCGGCGGCGAGCTTGGTGCGGCGGCGACGCGAGGAAGACGACGGCGAGCGGGCCGTGGGCCGACGCGAGCGGGCCGTGGGCTGACCTACAGGTGAGATATCGTCGGATGCTCTACAGATAGGACGTCCCTTTCTGAGCGGGGATCTCTGACGACTGGCGAGGTGGGCTGGGCAGCAGGGACAGGTGTCATTCTGTAGCGGGTTGTTTCGTTGGTTTGCAAATTTGACATTGATTTTTCTCTCAAGTCGTGACATTGTTTTCAAATCTGTTTGAATCATTGTGATCCTTAGAATTAATACAACAAAATAAATCTCACATGAATACATTTTTTTGTAGTTTTCAAACTTTTAAAAATTCAACTTTGAAAGAATCAATACAACATACTATACTAGAAATGTTGAATCTAGTCATTCGCAATGTTTATCCTACATGAACACATTTTTTATTGTTTTAAATTTCAAAAATCAACATTTGAACCGTATCATTTCAACATTTTCTTTCCACTACTTTAATATTTTTATTCTACTAACTCAACATTTTTATGCTATTAACTTTAAAATGTTCAATTAGTTCTACAAATTTGTTGATTTTTATTTTAAGAAATGTTGAAATTTTTATAGAATATGTCGAGTATTTTTATATTTAAAAATAGATTAATAGTAAATCGCTAAAACTATGAAGTTGATAAAAAAGGAAAAAAAAATACTTACTCTTTTTTTTTTGAGGAAAAAAAATACTTACTCGAGTCACTAGAACACAGTTATTGGGCTTTGATGGGCTGCGCTACGCTACATGGAGCGCGCGTTGCATATAGACGGCCCCGTTGCGTTTGGGCATCAAAGGCCGCGAGAGAATCCACAGTTCTCTTTCCTTTTGTTTCCTGTTTGAGGATTTTGTTTCTCATTTTCTCGCACGAGTCAGCGGCCGTACAACAACATTATTGTGAAAGGGGTCTTAGCCTAGTAGTTAAGGCTTCCGAGTAACACCTCTCAGGTCCTGGGTTCGACTCCCTGTGGGAGCGAATTTTCAAGGATTTAACGGCATTTGTGCTTTCAGTGGTAGGCGACGCTCCCGTCGACAGCGAGGCGTCAGTGGTGACTTCGTATCTCTGGATTTGCCAGCTCAGTCTTCGAAGATACTCATAAGGGTAGGGTTTGCGTACGTGTGTTCATAGGGGTGAGTATGCGTGCGTTGTGAGTGTCTAAGTTATACTGTGTAATCTCAAAAAAAAAAACAACATTATTATTTTTAGAAAAGGACAATATTATTATGACGCACCTTTGTTCTTCACTTCTGAGTAAAAACAATTCTCGAAATCGTGCAAAGAGCTTTACGCATCTCTTTAAGATCAGCACAGCAAGTACCTCCGGTTACGGTGTCGAAGAGACGTGTCCAAAAGATGGCCGCGCCATAGATGGAGCAGAGGCCGTAACAACGATATGGCACGGCACAGGAGATATTCCAATCCTATAAATGCAAACGGAGGGACCAAATAAAAACCTGGGGACCAAAATGACGCATCCTCTGGTGATAGTCGTCCAGGAGCTTTAACTTTGTCGGTATGATGGCCATGCTCCTCACTTTCAATTTACTTCAACAAACTGCCGCCTCAACTCACGTCCCAATCATCGCAAATACATGGTTCCAAAACTTGGAAGCCCCAGTTTTCGCGCGTACTTATATCTCGCACCAACTGGAACAATACAACAGAAAACATGTCACCCTCACTTTGTATTCTCCCAAAAAAGAAACAAATTCACCAATCATCACCACCACGCACCACCTCATGCAATCCAAAGCAGCAACGAAAGCGAAAGGACCAAATTAGCAAGTTGCCCCCACGAAGAGGTTTACAAGCCACCCGACATGCATTATCTTATTACTCTTCTTGGAACGAAATCTCATTCATGGCGATGAGTGACGATGAAGGTTGCGTTGCACAGCGACAGAATCTGACAGGGAGCTGATGCTGGCTAACTTTATTTTCCGAGTCTGTTGGGTTGGCATTGTCGTCCAGCTCTGTTAAGCATTGCAATCCATGCTGCCTGATGCGATTATTAGCCAGAAAAAGGTGATCCTGTTTCACCTAATCAGGTCACATTTTTGTTTCCAGGATCAGCAGCGAGCTTGATGCATTTGGTTTCCTGTTTTCCTGCAATTACCCGCATCCTAAGTTAACCAGCGACAAAGATTGACTTCATTGCATTAGCAGGCAATGGCCATTTTTACGAATTTCTGTCAGAAGGACATATGAAAGCTTACCCAGTTTGTATGTATGAACCATTCAGAAACTTCTTTATAGTTGTAAATGTTTGTCTGCATACAAAGCATATTTACTTAATTCACCCTTTTAGCTAATTGTACCACTTGTGCAGTTGTGTTAATATGCCAGCTAGGTTTACCAAAAAAAAAAAAAAGAAATTGCCAGTTACGATCGTGGAACAATGTAGGTAAAGTGTAGATGAAAACCAAAAACTTATGTGCCTGCACACAAACCGGATCAATATGCAAATGCTTACACAAAGGAAATAGGAAACACCGAATAACCTTTCTTCATTTTTTTACTTTCATAAGAAGCAAGCACCACACCCTCTCCCCCACTTTTTTTTTTGTGAAAAAACAAAAATTTATTTTGTTGAGGTGCTTTCTCGCTATCACTAGAAGCAACTAGAGTCTGTAAAGACACAAGGCTGCAGACACATTATAAGCTTTGGATCAGAGCATCACATGGTGTGGCAGCATGTTCCAATCAAAGCAGGCCTGGGATCTCAAATCCCAAACCGGTTTCACTCCTCAAGGGAAGGATAGTACAAAGCTTTGCCATGATCACCCTCCACCTACCCCTCAGACTCCGAGATGAATCCAAACTCAGCTGCCATTCCTTTGGTTTCTCAGTTTTCACCCACCTGCATTCCCCTGTTCTGAAAATTATATGCATGTTTCATCTCTCTCCCCCTCCCGCTCTCTGTGCCTGGCTCTAATAATTGGCACAAACTGTTTCCTCTCGTTCTTCCACCCCTTTTTGTCAACGTCAGTCCTCACTTGAGCTGGATTTTGCTTCGCCCCTCCGCAAATTTCCACAACCACCACGCCACCATTCATGCCAGACCGGCCCCACCTCGTACCCCTCCTACAGTACTCGGCCAATCTGCCATCCCCGACATTCTCTTCCCCCTCTAGCTGTGTCCTGCTCGGCGGTATCAATACCTGCAGCGCACCACCAACCACTGATGAGTCAGCCACGCCATTCCCAGCCTTAGAAGCAATGTTCCCGGGACGATGGGAGCGAGGGACGGAAACGCGGGACGAGGAACGAAAGCTTGCAAAATATGGTACGAAGAGGGGTATACTTCTCACTGTCGTTCCATTGTGAATCGGAACGCGTCCCCCCTAATTTGGGGACGCACAGAGGGGACGATGTTCCAAAAACAAGGAACTCTCTGACCATTCGGACACCCTACTCCCTGCTGCACGTGATTGGGCTGACTAAATTGACCCCAGCTAACATTATGAGCTGAAAGAATTTAGCCCAGCTGGCCCAAGCTAGATGACAATTGACAACTACCCAAAAATTGTGTTCGTCTTCCTCACCTTGCCCAGCCGCCGCCACCCACGGGATCTTCAGCAACAGTTGTTCGTGACAACTCAATCATCAGCAACAGCATGTGCGGCGGCTCGGCCTCCTGCGACGGCAGATCTCGACGGCGCGGCGCGGCGCGGACGGGCTCTGCGGCGCGCGATTCGGCGGTGTCTCAATGGTGTGCGTCCTGGTGCGTGGAAGAGCTCGGCAACACGCGGCCGCGGCGTTCCGAAGGCGACGAGTCGCGTTCCCTCCTGCGTTTCGGACGACGTCCCCTGTCGTTCCCGTTCCCGTTTCCGGGACGAAGACGACGGAACGGGGGACGCGGCAACGTCCCACGTTTCCTGCTTCTAAGTTCCCAGCTCCCATATTAAGCAACTCAAGGGTGGCTTGGGAGTTCTGCAACGCCATACTTTTATACAGCAAGCAGCTTCCTTGGCTTTGTTGTCGGCAGAGGGAGGGAGAGTGCGGGGAGAAGAAGGCAATGGCGACCAGGATCCAGGGGACGACAACCAAGTGCACGGCCTGCGACAAGACGGTGTACCTCGTTGACAAGCTCACCGCCGACAACCGCATCTACCACAAGGCCTGCTTCAGGTGCCACCACTGCAAGGGCACCCTCAAGGTCCGTAGTGTTTTTTTTTTTTTTTTTTTTTTTTTTTTTTTTTTTTTTTTTTTGGAACAAGGTGAAATGATGCATCAAGTTGCGAAACTTACTTGTGCATTTGACAATGTCCCTTGCTGCAGCTTGCGAACTACAATTCCTTCGAGGGGGTGCTCTACTGCAGGCCTCACTTCGACCAGCTCTTCAAGAGGACCGGGAGCCTGGACAAGAGCTTCGAAGGTAAGATCCACCCGTTTCCCTATTCTGTTTGCATTACAGAGAGATTTCGTGGTTCTCGAGCCTGATTAGTATGCCCTCACCTGCAATGGCTCAGGAACTCCAAAGGTTGTCAAGCCGGAAAGAAATGTTGAGAATGAGGTATGCAACAAGGTAGCTAGTACAAGTCATGTTGAACAGAGTAGAAGTAATCAGTATCAAGTTACAAAGAAACCATGATACAGAGTAAATCAAAGATCACATGGATGCATAAAACAATTCCTTGCACTTGATGTGAATTCTGAAATGCATATACTTGAACTGAAACAATGGTCACAGCAAGTAAGATACGTAGCCCACCTAAAACCAGAAATGGGATGAATGGATCTGAACAGAGTAGAAATTTATGAGATGAGATCAGTGTTTTACGGTGTCAATATTTCATACCAATCAGTCGGCACTATGCATCTTTTGTCTTTATCAACTTTAGAACTTGTTTATGCTCACCATGATTGCATATTTGGCAGAATGCTATTAAAGTCTCGAGCGCATTTGCTGGCACCAGAGAGATATGTGTTGGATGCAGCAAGAAAGTTTATCCAATTGAGAGGGTACACTATTCTATATCCCAACTCTCTAAATTATTTGTCTGTAGTTTTGAGTCTTGTTTTTCTAAAGTTGTACATTGATTATTTTGTTTTTAAAAAAAGATCACGTCCAAGTTGAATGCTTAATTATTGATACTTTGCACACAGAAAATAAGAAAAGCTGACTCATAGTACCTCTTTAGACTTTGCATGAATAACAGTACCCTGATGTGTGATGAGAGCAACAACCCTGTAGGTTACTGTTAACGGGACTATGTATCACAAGAGCTGCTTCAAGTGTTGCCATGGAGGATGCACCATCAGCCCTTCAAATTATATCGCGCATGAGGGAAAGCTCTACTGCAAGCACCACCATATCCAGTTGATCAAAGAGAAGGGGAACTTCAGCCAGCTTGAGAATGATCATGAGAAGGCATCGCAGGCTGGATCACTGGAGGATGAAGAATCAGATTATTAGTCCAGGAGTGTTTCCAAGAGATAAATAATAATTCTTCTTGCGTTTGCGCTGAGCAGCATATTTTCTGTTGCAAGTTTCTTTTCAGTTTTGCCAACGGAGGTCATGTGGATTCAGAGAACAATGATATATTGTCTTGCACATGCAATTCTACTGTAAACCTTGTTATATTTGAGTCAAATTATCTCTAGCTTATTTGAACCATTTATCGTTACAAGGTGCCTCTGTATATACAATCGGAGAAAATTAGGCCATGAATTTAAACTTTTCTTTACATGCTATTTCGCATTTTGGCAGCAGAATGAATAGCCAAAGAAAAAAAGGGGAAAATTTCAAATGCTAAGCAACCTAAACTTTCAGCAACTAAAACTATCGATTAGGTAGCACCTCATCAAATTGATATTAATAAACGTACTGATCCAAACCAAATTAATAATCAGTACTGAAATAGACCATATAACAAGCTGCAAAAGGGAACATTGTTTTATTCTGCGAGGTAGAATAAAGCTTTCCAGCCGATGACAAGAACGACAGCAACTCCATTATTACCATTCTGATGTTGGATTATTGTGGATATCAAATGCAGTACTCAAAGAGTGTTTAATCCAAGTGGAGTTTCAAATTGAAATAACCATCATGGCATTTCGGTGTAACAAATGCTTACATTAAAAATAGTTCAATGCGGGCACAATCCTGTGAGTTTCGTTTTTTAAGTTGCATCAGTGCAAGAGAACATGAAGAAAATGAATCCATATCAGGGAATCAAACAGGAGCCAGCTTGAATATCCTGACACCTCCACTAGCTGTCCTTTGACCCACTAACATTACATTTCCTAACCATATAATTTTTATTTTGTCATAGCTTGCAGAAAGGATTGTATACAATCAATGTAAGGGCCCTTAACTGGACCACACATCTAAAAGAACTAATAATGGGATAAAAGTAGGCAATTTTCTCAAAGCTAGTACAAAAAATAAAGGATATTCTGGGAAAATAATTACTAAATGGACAGGATGAATGAAGGATGCAGTACTCATAGGTAACTGCGGCAATGCAGACATGCAGTGCATAATGTGAAAACTAATGTCACAATTTTTGTAAATAAAACACATTTGGACGCAACGAATTATTTCAAGTACTAATCATATAATTAACTTGATTTTTTATGAATAATAAAATTAGAGTGATCACAGATATTTCTATGTCAATTTCTAGGAAAAGATAGGAGAGATTATAAAGTAACATGATGATAGAAAATGGTAAAGTGAGCTCACTCTTCCCTGTATTATTGTGGATGGTACAACCAAACAATAAATCTGCAGGTACTGAAGCTGTCCTGACAGGACATAGTCCTTTGTTCCTTTAAATCATAAGTTGCCAGACAAGTTTTGAAATTCTGCATCAATACTATTTTCTACCAGGGAAGCAGTAACTGCAGGCAATGGTCCTTATTAGCTCTCCAAAATTGATGTTAAACACGTCATAAGCAACACACTGCCTTCAAAGCTTCCATAAGGATCCACAGAAAGCATGGAATACAGAAAATAGCTGCTGACAATCAGATCTCCTGAGTGTCCAAAATACCTGCTAGAAAGATAAGAACCAGGATGTCAGTAACATCAACATATAAGGTATACTAAAGACGACCCTTAAACTGAAGTTACTTAACAAGGATGCTTTTTATTTGACACTAAGCATGAATTAGAACAAAGCAGAGATGGTTGACGAACAGTTATCAAATGAGAAACTTACTACACTTAAGGGGCATAAAAAGTACACTTTTGGAGTATAGGACTAAGCAAACCGACATCAGAATTTTGAAGATTCCCGTAAAAAGATGAATCTTTGGAGAATGCAGTTACGCTGAGCATGACTACTGTAGTGAGAATCCAGTAGCAGAATATGACATCCCCCACAGAGAAAGGTTGAACAAGAAACAACCATAAACATGAAGAAATTATGCTGACATAAAGCAGAGCAACTGGTTGTACGATAATATTCTTACAGGAATAGAAAAAGGTGAATTCAATCATCAAGCGCCACAAGAAAAAGGAGACAAAATTAACATTTCTACTTTCAAGGATGGACATTGTTAATTGACAACTTAACAAACCAGTTTCTTATAAGAAGAAATTGTGAAGTTGGCAACAAGGACACATCACACATCTACAAGGACATACAAGTCCTCAAAAGGAAGTAACGGTTGCAATTTATTGGGATTCAATGAAGAAATAATGTTGTACATTCAACAGTATTCTAGCAACAAGTACATGCCAGAAGGGACCAACAATTGGTGCACTGTCAGAATACATGGGTATTCTAGCAGCAATTACATGCTAGAAGGGACCCATATTCAGTGACTTGTCAAGAATACAACAATCAGAGGCAACATGCCTCATGCCAACTATAATAAATTTTCCTAAAAGTACTGTACATAGGGGGGGTCCCTGGCAACAAATTATGAGCCAGCCGGACCCAGATCTAGTGTAATGTATCAAGAATACAACCAGCCGAGGAAACATGCCTCAGATCTATAACTGAATTACTGCCAACAAAACCAAACCCAAAGGTTCCATCCTGATATAGCCAAATCCTTCCCTTCACATTCCTTGTGTCATCCAAGGGAGTTGATAGATGAGGATCAACAACATCATAACTGGAATTCATGCACAATATTCGAGAGACAACCCTGTTTTCTGTCCCTGCATGGTTGGAAGACACATCTCGTATATGATCGCGGCTACTATAATTATCCAGCTCTTGCTCAGAGAATGGTGGTTCCAGAAAGGTGGTATCTGTAGTCCAAAATACAGGGGAGTAACCAGAATTTTGGCCCCTAGTATCGCTGAAACGTCGACATGTTACTCCACCAATGTCATCATACGTGACAAGGTAAAATTCCAGAGTCCTATTCTCGCATATACCCTGTTTGGCAGATAAAAGTTAACACCACCACTTAATGTGCATGGCAAAATATCAACTATTGTTATTAGAGAAATCAGCTGATTATATAAATCATACAATCTTGTAGCAAAAAAAATCTAAGTGACTAAAGGATTTGAAGATGATAAAATCAGTATCTGAATAGTCCTCTTATTGAGCAAAGACATTTCAAAGAAATAGCAAGACATAACATTGTAGAAATTGAAATGCTATGAGCCTAAAACAGAACATAGTAACTACTAACTAGTTGAGGCAAAAGTGATGACAGCAATTTATTCTTTAAGAGGGAGAAAACAGTAACCTTGTCAAAGTTCTCTCATCTATCAGAGGGGTGCAAAGTGGAGGGAGATAATATAAATAAATGAAGTTCAAAGATATGTAGCAGTAACCTTGTCGAAATTCTCTCATCTACCAAGCGGCAACTGCTACATATGACATGATACATCCCATGATCTACAGCCTGATATGATATGTAAGTGCTGTCTTTGATTTTGTAAGCACCAAAAGAAGTTGCAAAATGCTGAACAAACTGGCATTAACTAAAACCAGTTGTAAGATTTCACGCTGACATCTACAGCTATGTAAAGCACAGCTATCATTCGCTATGGTATTATTGGTTAAAGACATCACCAGTTTCAAGCTGCCAAACATATTAGTTGATGATGGCAAAGATATTAGAAAAAACTGAGGTCAACAATTTGCCAGCTTTAATTAACAGAATCCGAAACATCATATATTTGGGCTTTTAGTACATAGATCCTATACAACATACTTCAAAAAATTCCTACACATACAGACTTCACAAACTGCATGGTAATAGAATGGTTTTGGGAGCACAATATGAGATTCCTCCAAGCTCATGGACTATATGCAGAAACTAACAGCCCCAATATGTCAGGTCTTCTGGACATGCATTTGCATATAGTATAATCGGCCATTTTGATGCTTATTGCTGACATTAACTGAGGCAAATGGAATCAAGCAAGGCTCATGCTCCTGTCCACTGCTCAATCTTAATCCGTAAGCTAGTGATACAGAAGTCAGCATACCATGACATCAACTACTCAGCATGCTTGCAAGGAAAACTGTATCTCATCTCCAACATTTGGCATCACACTAGCACTGTCTCAGGCATGGATTAGCTATTTGTTACAATAAACAGTTCAACAACTATACCTGCACTCAAATTTTAGCCACAAAGGCACAGCCAGAATATTTAATGTCATGACTCAAATATTAACAATAGTTGAATTCCAAATGAACAGCCTCATTCTCTATTTGGCAGCAGTTCCAAATGACAATCCCTAAAATTCTACAGCATAGTAAGAAAAGCAACTTGAGATATGCCAAGCAAGTGCAGAGTAAGCAGAAAGCAGGTGAAGACGACCAGCAGCGAACATTATGTATGGGCAAATTTGCAACCTGACATCTTGCTCTCCATGAAACTGAGTCATGGCCTATGGTTATGTAATTTTCTTGTAGCATCCACCCATAGTGATTTAAACTCTTAACAGATTCATCCAGATTTCAGTACTATCTCCACTTGATCAATGTCATATGATTGCAAATCAGTGGAAGCTATATATCCTCGAAAGCAGAGCCATCGAGAATGAAGAGACCTTGCATCATTACATCAACAAAAGCACGTGGTACAGAATGGTCTTATTTGACATGCCATGCACCAAGTGCTACGCTAATCACTGAGCATAGCAATTCCACAAAGAACGCTGTGCGATAGAAGGAATCTCATTTTTGGGCAATCACACGCACCAGCAATGCCATTTCATGGTACCACAATAGCAGATAAATCGCAAGCGCTCCCCAAGTGTGACACCATGATGATAATCAAACATTCCAATGCAAAGAGGTCTACCCTTGATGTTTTGCAACAGCAAATGAGCAAGTGTTCTGTGCAGAGGAAGCACCTTCCACAGGCCTTGAAGCGGCCGTGCCTTGGTCGGCTCCGCATCCGCGATCCTGACGAAGTGCTCGGGCTCCATCCCGGCGCCACCCCCTCTCTTCCCCTGCCTGCCCCTCCTCCTCCGGCCGGCCCCGGGGCTCCGCCTGTTGGCGAAGTGCGCGTACATCTCCTCCGGCGGAGACCCGCTCACCATCTCCACCTCCTCCTCTTCTCCTGAAGGGACCGCCAAGGCCTCCACCACAATGTGGTTGTTCCCGACGAAGTTGACGCAGACAGGCACGTCCCCGAGGGCCGACGCCACCGTGTCGCCGGACTCGGCGATGGAGAGCGTCACGAAGGGGGATTTGGAGACGGCAACGCCGTGGGCGGAGGGCGCGAGGAGGGAGGCCGCCAGCGTGGCGCGGGGGCCCCACTCGAACGCGGCGAGGGAAGGGGAAGGGTTGGCGTGGGGGGAAGTGGTGGTGGTGGAGGAGGAGGAGGGGAGGCGGCGCCAGAGGCCGAGCAGGCGGCGGAGGCGGTGGAGGGAGCGGAGGAGGCGGCGGGCGGCGTCCGGGGAGGATTGGAGCGGGCGCGGCGGCGGCGAGAGAGGGACGCCGAGGCGGACCGCGAGGGCGAGGGGCAGAGCCGGGGAGGAAGTGGCGGCGGCTAGGCGGCGGCAGGCGCAGGCGGCGGCGGCGGCGTCGGGCGGGGGCAGGAGGGCGAGGATCGCCAGCAGCGCGTCCTCCGGCAGGTCCTCCAGCGCCGTGCCGCCCGTCACCGCCGCCGCCGGTAAGCTTCCCATGGTGGTGGTGTGGTGGCTAGATCTAGAGAGAGTAACGCAGGCTCCTGCGCGATCTCGTCTGATTTGTGGCGTGCAAGCCGGAAACTGTCGAATTGGGAATGAAAGAGCGGTGGTCGGACGGAGGCGTGGAAGAAGACTAGAAGAGAGAGGATGATGGAACGGAACGGAAGGATTCGAATGGAATATCCGGGTGTGGATTCGCGCGTGCGAGGCGTTTCGCTAACTCCTCGCGTGCTCGCCGACAAGTGGGGTCCCACGGCGGTGCCACCGGCGCGGCCCACGCGTCTGTGGCTCAAGCGTGGGTCGCGTGGCGGGGAGGCGCGTCCGTGTAGCGTCTCCTCTCTTCGGTCGGGAAAAAGTGAACCGGTGGACGAGAGGCGAGTGGGCCCCGTTTCGTTTGCCGCAGAAGCAATGGACGGCGGAGCGCGTCACGTGGCGCCGGCGGGGTGGGTGGCTTCGGGTCGGCAAGCGGCGGTGCACGTGCGCGTCGGGCCGCCCTCGGCGCTTCGGGCTGCAGCTGCGTCCAGAATTGCACAATGGCGAATTAACCAACGTCAAAATAGAGCAGTTCGGTACGCGCCGACCCCATTCCCAGCCACTCACAATCTCAATCTAACCAACGTAATAACGGTAATAAAACGGAGAGAGTACGGAGCGGAACAATTCAAATACAGGTAGTGGAGCTACTGAACCGCATAAAACTCAACACACAAACAGACATATAAGGTAATCAGAAATCTTTACCAGTGAAGCCCTACAAATTTCTTATGGGCCAAATTAACCTCTGTTCATCTTATTTCCTCATGGTTACGGGCTTCCTCTTGTCAAATGAAGCACAAAAGGTCTGTTTGGTTGGCAACCGCATCCACACAGGTGCCCGCAAGGATGCTGCCTGGCTCACGTGCGATTCTCACGCCACCAAAGAAACTAGCCTAGAGTTTTCTTCTGACTCCTCTAAAAGACCAGATTGCACACAAGAGGAATGCTTCGTTGAAAAAAACATGAAGCCCGACTCATGTTTTGTGAGCTTGGCATCCTGCAGGCAGAGAAGAGTCTACAACAATCTTTGCATTGTAGCCGCAAGAAACTTTTGGACCTCCATTGGCTTGCAGTACATCAGAAAAATATGCAACCAATCTAGGCAACAAAAGCATTCAAGAAGGTGCTATTTTTACATGGAAATAAGTGTGCTCATGTAATGCACTATTTGAACAACCAGAAATGATTGGTTGTTTAATGAAATTTGTTAATTCAAAAATGGATATGCTCAATTTTGTAATTCAATTTTTCTTTATCCCTTTTCCTTCTCTCTTTGTATTTTGAATTAATTGTTTTTCTTATTATACCAATATATAACCAGTAGAGGCATGCGCCTCCTATTTCATAAAAATGCACCTTCTCATTGTAGGACTTTAT
Source organism: Eragrostis nindensis (assembly GCA_012490785.1). Classification (NCBI taxonomy): domain Eukaryota; kingdom Viridiplantae; phylum Streptophyta; class Magnoliopsida; order Poales; family Poaceae; genus Eragrostis; species Eragrostis nindensis. Next base: position 48,586 of record JAAXCT010000941.1, read on the forward strand.
TCACTAATCCATCAATTCCAAAGTTCCAATGAATAAGGTGCTGATTGAAAAAACTCAAAGTACAATTCTGACCAAATTAGTCAGATCGTGTGCCCATGAGAACATATCATACGAATTGTTCCAAATATTAAAGTCTTATTATTTTCAGTAGGAAAGCATTTTCTTGTGGCACATGCTTTCATTTTGCTCCTAAAGCAACACAAGAATAGTCTATATGTTCTTTCATCCTGATCTATCCTGCTCGTTTTTCACATTCTGAAGAGGAGAAAATGTTATTTTCCAAGTTGCGGTAACAATTACTATATATAATATTTGAGGATTTAACAGCATTTGGTACCGACGGTACGGTGACCACTTGTTCACTTTCTGTTGTGATGAATAATATTCTTCCATGGATCTAGAGCTGAGAGCCAAATGTAGAATGGTGACACGTTCCCATTTCTAGCTTGGTTCGAGAGGGCATATGGGAGCCAGACTAGAGGTGAAAGTAAAGATTCATGAAGCCACTGTCTCCGTATGCATGTGCAACATCAGATCTACCCGTTCAGAGTTTTTGAAAATATATACATCTCCTTTTTGTAGGGCTTCATTCAGTAATCCGACCGTTCCAAAGTTCAGTTTTGACCAAACTGTTAATCAAATTATATGCAAATGCGAACGTATTATACGAATTGTTCCAAATACTAAACTTTTACTGTCAGTAGGACGTCTACTAGCTAGTAAAGAATGTTCTCGTGGAACATGCTTTGATTGATTCTCTTTGCAATACAAGAACAGTCTATAAACTGTTTCAAATAAAAAAACCGTGATCTGTTGATGTTGACCTTTCTGATTATTCTCCAATCCTGATCTATCCTCTCGATCGTGCTGCAGATTCTGAAGAGAAGAGTGTGTTATTTTCCGAGTTGTAGTAATAGTTTATTACTGTATATAACATTTGAGGTTTTCACAGCGTTTGGTACCTATGGTACGGTGACCACTTGCTCACTTTCTGTTGTGATCAACAATATTCTTGCATGGATCTAGAGCTGAGAGCCAAATGCAGAATGGTGACAGGTTCCCATTTCCAGCTTGGCTCGAGAGGGCATATATATGGGAGCCAGAGTTGAAAGTAAAGATTCATGAAGCCCATGTCTCCATATGCATGTGCAACATCAGATCTACCCGTTCAGAGTTTTTTTGACAGCCGAACGCATGCTGCAAGGTAATTAAATGGGGAACAAAGAGTGACAGTTGCTACTCCTGGTCCCCCAAGGACAGACGCAAGCTTTGGTTCCTAATGCAACCTAGTACTCTTTTGTTTTGTTACGTGTGCTTTGAGACTAACCTTTCTTGCTCGATTGTCTTCTTTCCATCAAAAGTATAGTTTTGAGATGGCACTCCATCATCGTCAGTAACAAACCACCAACTACTAATAAAAGAAAAAGCCTAGCTGAAATTGTTTCTTAGACCAAACCACCAATGCTTACTCCATGCAACTTAAATCCCACAAGAAAACAATTGTATCATTTAAAAGATGATGAATACATGTGACAGATCTTTCGCCTTCCCTTGAGCCCATACATAGATATGATTTATACATAAGCAAATTTGAACCACTTCTCCTTCTCTCTCACATCAACCCCAACTACTAGGCCACAAGCCATCGGAATCTTCGCATCTACGTGGAGGGATCAACTGTTCGACCAGGAATATTATTAGTATAAAGCCGGAGAGATCCCAATAGCTTGTACTCCTTGTCTGGCTCCAAGGAGCAACATGGTACCACGCACAAAGGGACACTACAAGAAGAGAAATGCGTATATAGAGTAAGAGGCAAATGTGTCCACTTCCTGTCTCTCTTTCTCTCTCTCTCTCTCTCTCTCTCTCCTCCTTTACATAAGCTAGCTAGCTAACCACCATTGCCAGCCGGCACAGCTTCCTTCCGTTGCATGGTTCCTTGTCTTGAGGATCTGCACATAACATCGTTCTAGCTAGTCTTTGGTTCCAGCAGAAAAGCATTGCTGTGTGGTCTTGTGCAAAAGAAAGGCCAGGGCCACTGCACAAGTAAAAGGAGTTGTCCGAGAAGAGCATGGCGGTGAGCTTGGAGGAGGAACCCATGGCTTCTTCTCCGACCACGATGTCCTTTGAAACGTGCAAATGTGCCGGTGGAGAGACGGCGACGAAGGTGAAGAAGAGGAAGTGCGAGCTGATCCGGTACGACGAGCTGCCCGAATGGCTCAAGGACAACGAGTTCATCCATGGCTACTACCGGTGCGAGTGGCCGATGAAAGACACCCTCCTCAGCATCTTCTCCATCCACAACGAGACGCTCAACGTTTGGTCGTAAGTTCGTCAGATTCCCGCATCATCAGAGTTTTGCCCTTTCTTTCTTGTGGTATTCAAGGAGCTATATATGCGCGCCTCTAATGATCGTCTCCCTACTACTTCTTTCGAAACAAATGTGTATACACCTGATATTTGTTTCTGCAGCTGCATACATATAACTGATATCACTTCTTTAAGAAAAAAAACGCATATATACCTGATATTGATTTATTTCTGCAGGCATTTGGTAGGGTTCCTGCTATTTCTGTGCCTGACAATATTCACAGCAATGGTGATCCCGAGGGACGGCAGCAGCAGGAGTAGCAGCATAGGATCCTGGGGCGATCTGGTGGGAATGGCCAACATGACAGTAGCGCTGCGGCACGACGCGCTCGCAGCGTGTCTCCTGCTGCCTCCATCCGCTGCTGCAGCTGGTTTGTCTGAAGATGGTCAGCAGATCTGTCCACCTCCCAACACATCCTCCTCCTCACTCCCTCACCACCATCATGCCATCCAGATCCAGGTGCCATGTACTCACCACTATTTTATTTTTTGTTCATTACTTTTCTTAAATTATGCAGTTAATTAATCATGTTAGTTACTATTGACCTTGGACTACATAATTTGAGGCAGTAGCAGAAGATTAGTATGCCGGTGTCATGTGATTAATTATGTGTTCTTGGTAACGGGGTATGCCATGGTACTGATCTCAGGTAGGTGGGTTTCATATTGATTTTTGAGTTGGCATGTGTTCAATGGGATGGTGACTGCTGGCTCCAATCCGTCGGTGCCATTTTCACAAGTCCGTTAATTTTCTTTTACTTTACAGAGCTAGGTATAGGGTTCACAACAAGCTTGATGCATGCATGCTTGTTGCTTTGCTTCTCATTATTTCTTCAGACCGAGTGGCACATCAGTATGGTACAGCACTGATTTGGTTGATTCACTTTAAGTAGTCTTTTCATGTTTCTGCCAACAGCCGTGTTTCACAAAGGTACTATAGGTTTGTTTGTAGTAGTACAATAGTTATGGTTCTTGCCAGCAGATTGGTTAGTGCGTCGGAGTGTTGGGGTTGAGGTACCTGTAGCTCAGCTGTCTCAACCAGCTGGAGTTTGCAAATGTGTTTCAAAGAGATTAATTGTGTGATATGTGAGTGATAGGCATGTGCAACTGTTAGTGCGAAGTGTTGCAACTCTCCCTTTCCATTTTCTTTTGATGTGATGGACAACAACCACTTTAGTTTTGTGCAAGTCTTATTTGTTTCTCGGTCAACCAACCAAATCGTGATGGTTGTGCTGCATGTGCTGAGGCAGCAACACTTGCTTTTGCTCTTAGCCAGCCATGCAAAATATCATGGAAGCATTTTCTTAGCTAGATTTGTAAGCGTCACACAGAGTGCCTGTACGTGTTGACCAACATAGTTTATTAGTCGATTCCATTTCTGACTTGGATTTCGATCAAGCAACAAAATAAGGCATCACAAATTGTGTGCATTTCTGGTGGCGAGTCTTGTACCTCCCGGATCTCTTAATTGTCAAATTGTACAAGAGCTAGCTAGCAGACCTGCAACACAGGAGTAAATGGATGTTTCACCTGACTCCGGACCACATTGTGAATCCCACTGTCCGTTTCTACTTGAGGTTTAAGGATACAAACTTGCAGTATATAGCAGGTCTAGCAAATGAAGTAGTACGTACTACGTTTCTAATTAGCTTTCGAGCAAAACAGAAATTAGCAAGTATAAAACTCCTGTTAAACAGTCAATCAATTTATTCAGTGCGAAGTGTTGCAACTCTCCCTTTCCATTGTCTTTTGATGTGACGGACAACAACAACTTTAGTTTTGTGCAAGTGATCTTGATTTGTTTCTCGGTCAACCAATCGAATCGTGATAGTTGCGCTGCATGTGCTGATGCAGAAACACATGGTGTGCTCTTAGTTAGATTTGTATCCTCAGCCATGCATATATGGAAAATACCATGGAAGCATTTTTCTTAGCTAGATTTGTAAACGTCACACAGAGTGCCGGTGTTGACCATGCAATATAGTTTAATCGGTTCCTTTTCTGACTTGGATTTCGATCAAGCAACAAATAAGGTAGCACAAAATGTGTGCATTTCTGGTGGTGAGTCTTGTACCTCCCGGATCTCTTAATTGTGAAATGGTACAAGAGCTAGCTAGCAGACCTGCATGCAACACAGGAGTAATTGGATGTTTCACCTGACTCTGGACCATTAAGAGCAGTATGTTTATTAGCTTTTGAACAAGACAGAAAATTACCAGCAGCAAGTATATAAGGCTCCTCTTAATTAAAAAAATCCATTGATTCACCGTAGCAAATTAGTCTGGCAAAACCTCCAGTAATTACTGCTTATAGTTATACTACTACTAGAAGGATTATCTATCAAGTTTTTACTGTTTATTAGCTTACTGTACTAATTAAATCCGACACCAAAACTTCACCTGTAGTAGTAAGTAACTGTGCTTTTGCAGGACCCGGACGAGGGCGCCGCGCTCACCATCGCCGCGGCCACCGCCGACCCGGTGACGCGGTGGCCGCTGTTCGCATACCTGGCGGGCGCGATGGCGTGCCTGCTGACGAGCAGCGCGTGCCACCTCGTGCTGTGCCACTCGGAGCGCGCGGCGGTCCTGACGCTGCGGCTCGACTACGCGGGCATCGCCGCGCTCATCGTCGCCTCCTTCTACCCGCTCGCCTACTACACCTTCCTCTGCGACCCGGCGACGCAGCGCCTCTACATGGCCTCCGTCACGGCGCTCGGCGCCGCCGCCGCCGCGGCCTCGCTCGCGCCGGCGTTCCAGGCGCCGGCGCTGCGCCCGCTCCGCGCCGCGCTCTTCTCGGCCGTGGCCGCCTCCGGCGTGGTGCCCATCGCGCACAAGCTGCTGGTGTACGGGCGGAGCGCGCCGGGCGCCGTGGCGTCGGCGCGGTACGAGGCGGTGATGGGGATCATGTACGCGCTCGGCGCCGCCGTGTACGCGGCGCGCGTGCCGGAGCGGTGGGCGCCGGGCAGGTTCGACCTCGTCGGGCACAGCCACCAGCTGTTCCACCTCTTCGTCGTCGCCGGCGCGTACGCGCACTACCTCGCCGGCCTCGAGTACCTCAAGTGGAGGGACGTCGACAAGTGCTAGCTAGTATGCGAGGAAGAATGGCTGATTGACATGCGGGTCCAAGGCCGGATACATGGTATTGATGGTGGTACGTAGTTGTGGTAGGTTAGTTAGTGGATTACCATATTGAGCAGTGAAATTATTCTTTTTTGGTGGATTGGGGTGGAAGGACAAGGAAGAAGATGTTATATTTCTGTCACACACGTGCGGGTATGAATTGGGTGCGTGTGAGATATGCAATAACTAGTAAGGAAGCCCGCGCATTTACGCGGCTAGATGCAGTATAATTCATTTTTTAAAATATTCTTACTAAGTCATATTATTATTTCATGATGGATAAATTTTTTAAAAAAGTTATGTTCTTTTCATAAATAAAGCGCACACCTTAAGCTAATATAACCAATATATTCTAAATTACTGTTGAAGAGGAAAATGTCTAAAATAGAATGATCAGATAATGAAATGCAATATAATAGTAAAAATATCAAGTAGTATCTTACTTTCATGGTTAGCTGTGCTCCAGTTATGCATAGATGCATATGCGATATTCTAGCATCTGACTTTGGATTTCATCGAGAACCACTTGCCACTGTCATCTTATTTGTATTTGATTCACAGCCAAAGAGACGTTACCTTGGTTTACTTGCGAGCCTTGCGCTGGCAATCATCATATCTGTTTTCTTCATGAGGGCAAGCAAAGGACTTGCTGAGAATTGATGCCAAGTATTTGGTCATATAAAAACCAAAATTTCATTAGTAGTGAACCAAAATCTTTTTATCTTTGCAGGCCGTCTTATTCCTTGTTGAATGAATCTAATGCTTTTGATGCTCCATGGCCAATAACCCATGGCGAAATTATCGCAGTCTATATATGATATGATATCAAGATCACTTCTTTTATGTAATTTCATCGAGTCTATGGAGAAGCTCTGCAGTTTTGATCAATGAGGGAGGTAGGGCTATCATCATTAGCAGTACACAAAATAAGAAAGAACAAACGGAGAAGGGACCAACCCCCCGATTTGATCTGATCATCAATTCACTGTCCTCATCATCGCAGATAAAACACTATGCCCGCAGCTATCAGGTGATGCAGATGAACCCATCCTTGTTGCCGCACTCCCGATGCTTGTCTCCCCTAACCATTGCGCCTGTGTTGGCAGTCCTAAGGCCTAACAGAATTTAATCCGCAAACGTACGGATACCGATGTAGCTTTCACCACAAGGAGTATTCCTAGGGTATCGAATCCACAGGGAACGTATAGTGTACTAAAGCCTAAACACTAGAGGTATTGATCCGTAAAGGCGGCACACAGGAGCGGAGTTTACAGCAGTAAATAAAAGGGTCTTCTGGCCAGGCAATCTAATGATAAGAAGCCATGTAGCTGGGCAATTTGGTAAGGTCCTTACTCTATTATTCGTTTCGGGGCACACGCATGCCAGAACAGCAACCCGAGAATTAGGTTCAACTGTCAAGGGGAACTACGTGCTATTGACCTCCCTACTAAAAACAATAACCCGGACGTGGTGGATTACAGAGACCGGTACGCCTGTCACACGTACTCGCGGCTACCATCCTCCGTGGGGTTACGAGCAAATCAGGGATAACTCCAGGTCTAAACACCACGTTTACACCTATCGTCACTGCTAGCGACTATAGATAAGCTAGCCTATGCAATAAATAAATAAATACTCATTGCATACCTGAAACCCACAAATAAATAAAGCAGAATACCTTACTTTATTGCCCGACCAATAATCTTCTTACATGTTGCCCGGCCTGGAAGACTAAGACGACTACTCCCAGGCGAGGAGCATACCGGAGGCGACGAAGAAGTAGAGTCCCGACATGCCGGGGGCCTCTAGCTCTCCTTCCCTCTCACTCACTCACTCCTAGCAACACTATCCTACTACCAAAAGACTAAAATGAAGTATCAAATGAGGTGTGTCCCGCTTCTGGAGCCGGAGGGTGTTATTTATAGCTTGCTAGAGTCGGTGGGGATCATCTGGCCGAAGCTGGGACGTCGGTGGAGCAAAGGTCGGCCGGCCGGCCTGGTAGGGGGGCCGGCCGGCCACTGATTCTGTCGGTTGGCCACCGACTTCCTCCTGGATGGCTCTGATCTGCTCCTGATGGCGGTAAAATGGTCGGTTTCTTCATGGGGTCGGCAGAAGTGGAGTGGCCTTCAAGTTTAGGCCCAAAAGCCTATGTTCTAGAATGTCGGTTGTTTGATATTGGGCTGGGCCTTGAATTCCACGTGGAAAGCTGTAGAAGGCCTCTGGGGAGGAGCTGGACCTTGGTGGAAGCCTGAGCAGGCCGGCCGGCCTATGATTGGGCCGGCCGGTGAGCTTTGGCCCCCGTTTCCTGTGAATTTCGTCCATATTGCTCCCTGCATTCAAATACTCCAACAAAACTCGTGGAGAGCCATTAGTATAAAAGAATGTTCATTTTATCCTTGTATGATGGCTTTTATTGAATGGTGTTGGCGGTAAAATATTCGTATTAAGCAGCGCCAACAACCCCCCCCCAGACTTAGATCTTTGCTCGTCCCGAGCAAAAAGATTGAACCAAAGAAAAAGACATCATCAAGGTGATATGATAAAATTATCTCAACAATTTCTTCAGGCTCACTGTGTGGAAGTGGCTAAAGCTCATTGTCTTGAGAAGTTGAAAGGTTGAACAGCGAAAATCAAAGACCCTTTTCAAACCAGAGATCCCTCGGATTTCAAACTTTCCCTTTCTTCTCATCGTGTCACAAAAATTCTCAGAGTTGTGGAAAAACCTGTCTTCACTCAAAAGATGCTTTCCTTGTTTTCTGATATGGCTTATATCTGGGGTTTGGTAAGGAGAGCATAATCTTTTGCAGATATTGTAAAATTAAGGAGAAATTCTAGAAAGAGCAATGCACATCCCCATAGTTCAGTCAATGGCAAAATGATGCTTTTGGAGATGACTCATACTTTGGCAGAAAAGATTGTGTCTTATGTACTCTGCCCAGAATGAATATAGCAATCCTTCTTGCCTCTCTCTTTTTTTTTTTTAAACGGGGAACTTTTCTCTCTCTCTCTCTCTCTCTCTCTTTTTTTTTTTTGAGAGAGGTTCCCAGGATACATAAGGCAAGAAGGAGCCTCTTAGTGTGGGGCAGGGAGTAATAAGGCAGAATTTTCTTTTGATCATAGGTCGATGTCTGCCATCAGGTGTATGAGTCACTTTCATATGTAAATGATGTATGACTGACATTTGAGGAGTGCATGCAACTTTAAAGAATTAAACAATTGAACTTACCACAAAAAGATTAGCTTTTGAGGAGTTATAAGATCTATCTTTATTTGGCTCTAATAGGTATTTTCAGAGAATTTGTGACAGTCAGATCGGAAGGCAAAGTAAGATTTCCGAGAAAATCATGGAAAGATAGGAGTCAAGATTTTAAGCATATATCAAACCTCACAACAAAATAGACAAGAGCGTCCTTAATAAAATTTTGTGAGCAAGAAAAAATTGTGAAATAAGATTATCATAAAACCGATGATGTTAAAAGAATTTTGTTTTTATTTGGTTTTATCTTCGCAAATTTTTTTTTTATTTTATTAGCGAACAGGTGAAACAGGCAGAGGGGATAGAACGGAACAAGTCAGAAAAATTTGAACCAGTTCGGAGTTCGAGTCAGGCCGGCCGGCCAGGCCTGTGGGCCGGCCGGTGGGACCTTTGCCCTTTTCCGCCTCTGTTTCGTCGTGGCAGTGCACAATCACCTGTGCAACATTTTTATCCTGCGCGCTCGGGGAAATTTTGAGTGTACAGAGGTCGGTTTATGTGGTTGCCCACATAAACCAACAATCAATTAAATAATCTCATTTCATCAAACACTAAGAGGCAAATTTTTATTTTATTCAGAGGAGCATTGGGCGCTTTTATATAAGGAAATAAATTAAGAAACCTAATTTAATTCAAAGCAAACCTAAACGAATTTGAAGGGAAATTAAACAAAAGCAAACTAATAAGCGCCGCTCTCTAATCCGAATGCTCCTATGGTGAGGGGGTCTCGAAGTGCTCGCTGAATCCTCTGAGCTTGTAGAGCCTCTTCATCTTGGCCATGCTCCCCTTCCGGACAAGATTAATCTTGTCCTTGTTGTCCTCCAGATCCATGTGCACCTCACCTTGGTAGTCCTCCACCTTAGCAAGGCGCGCCTCCATCCTTTGGAGCGTGATCTGCAGCTCCTTGATGGGGTCATGGGCGCCATCGCTGAACTCCATCTGGCCGGGAGGACCGGTGATCGGCGGCGGCGAACGGCGACGCAGCTTCTGTGAGGGTGATGAGTCATTCGACTCAGCCTTCAAGATGAGCCCCTTGGGCGCCTTGTAGTACATCACCTTCTCACTCCACTTCTTGCCCCTAGCACCCAGATAGGTGAAGGGGGGAGCGTTCTCATAGGCACCGTTAGATGTCCTATGGGAAGACTCATCCTTGGACTGGCTGGCGTCCGTGGGCTCATCAGGATCCTCCTCGGATTGCTCCACCACGGGGTACGCTGGCGCGATCTCCACCCTTGGAGTGGGAGTCGGAAGCGCTGGAGATTTCCCCGTCTTGGGGGACAGCTCGCCGACCACGGGATGCGTGATGCCGCCGCGGTACTGCTTCTTCCCGACGCCACCAGAGGGGGAAAGGAATCTCCCTGAGTTGGGGCTCGCGCTCGCCCTGGATGGGCTCCTGCCGCGCCTCGGGCTGGCCGGCCGGCCAGGAGGGCAGGCCGGCCGGCCGGGGTTAGCCCCGGCTGCGAGCAGGTCGGCCTCCAGCTCGGCTCCCCAGGTGTCCACGAAGTCGAGGTACCTCGCCGCGCTGGATCCCTCGCCGTTGTTGACCGGAAATTGGTCGAGATAGGCGGATCGCTGCTTCCGAGCGGCGGTGTTGGAGGCTCTTGAATTGGGGGCATTGGAATTGGTGGGAGACATGGTGGAGAAGCTCTGGTAGGGTGCCTTCTCAGCCATGGCCGAAACTTTTGAGGTGGAGGAGTGGAGAAAAAATGAATTTTCAATGTGTTTAAGAAGGTGAAAAATCCACTCCAGGCGAGATAGGCTCCGAATCGCAGGGTAGGGTTTGGTATTCTGTTTGGTTTGATCGGGGGCGCCGCCACAAAAAGTTTCGAAAAATTTTGAAAATGTGAGGGGCCGGCCGGCCTGAGGGCCTGGCCGGCCGGCCAGCGTTTCCCCCGAAAACCAAAATTTTTATTTTTATTTGAATATAAAGAAAAAGAGAATAAGAAAAAGGGAAAACATGGCTCGGTTAAGGTCGGGGCTAGACCGTAGATGGTGATTTTCACGTGAACTCGATGACATCTACTTCCTCGAGTTCCGGCATGGAGGGTTCTAGAAAGATTTTTAAGCGCTGGCCATTTACCTTAAAGTGCTCTCCGTCATTACCTTGGAGAGTGACGGCCCCATGGTTAGATGTTTCCACCACCGTATAGGGGCCATCCCACTTACTTCTAAGCTTACCATGACCAAATAATTTAACGCGGGAGTTGTACATAAGTACCTTATCACCTGGTGTGAAGTGCTTCTCCCGAATGCGCTTGTCGTGCCACCGCTTCGTTCGCTCTTTGTAGAGCTTCGAACTGTGGTACGCTTTCTCCCTCAACTCTTCGAGCTCTGAGATCTGAATCTGTCGCTTGACTTGGGCTTGGTCCAGGTCCATGTTCCATTTCTTGATTGCCCAGTAAGCCTTGAACTCTAGCTCGACGGGTGGGTGGCATGTCTTTCCGTATACTAGTTGATATGGAGTCATGCCGATTGGAGTCTTGTAAGCTGTCCTGTATGCCCATAATGCTTCATGCAGCTTCGACTTCCAATTCTTGCCCATTTGATTGACGGTCTTCAGGAGAATATTTTTGATTTGTTTATTAGATGTCTCCGCTTGACCGCTCGTCTGTGGGTGATATGGGGTCGCTACCCTATGAGCAATACCGAGTGACGAGAGCATTTTTCTGAATGTCCTGTCGATAAAGTGCGAGCCCCCATCACTGATTAGTACTCTAGGTGTACCAAACCGTGGGAAGATGACTTCTTGGAGCATTTTCTTGGAGTGGGTGGAGTCAGCATTTCGACATGGAAGAGCCTCCACCCATTTAGAGACATAGTCGACTGCTACTAGAATATATTCATATCCCTCAGAGTTTGGAAAAGGTCCCATGAAGTCTATGCCCCAACAATCGAGGACATCGATTTGAAGATTATTTGTTAGGGGCATGGCGTCACGAGCGTTGATCCCTCCTACCCTCTGGCAGCGAGAACATCTTCTAACATACTCCTTTGTATCTTCGTACATGTTTGGCCAGTAAAAACCACTCTGCCAAACTTTGGCACTTGTACGAAATACTCCATAGTGACCTCCAAAGGCTGATGAATGACATCTGTCAATAATTTGCATAGCCTCACATGTGGGTACACATCTTCTCAGGAGACCATCGGTGCAGACTTTATACAGATATGGGTCATCCCATAGATAATACTTGCTGTCCCTGATGATCTTCTTTTTATCCTCCCCTGGCGGTATATATCCTGCTACAATGTAGTTGACGATGTTTGCATACCAGGGGTCGGTGCTTGTTACTTTTAGTAACATGTCATCTCTCAAGCAATCATTAATGGGTAGTCCAGTAGGGTCTTCCGTCTGCAATCGCGAGAGATGATCTGCCACAGTATTCTCTACTCCTTTTCTGTCTCTGATCTCCAAATCAAATTCTTGAAGGAGGAGTATCCAACGGATAAGACGTGGCTTAGCATCTTTCTTTGTCAGGAGGTATTTGAGGGCTGCGTGATCTGAATAAATTATCACCTTAGCTCCAACCAAATACGATCTGAACTTGTCAGTAGCATACACCACAGCCAACAATTCTTTCTCAACTCAATCTGCGGGGGTTAAGCTGCCCCACAACATTCTACTTAAGAAGAAAGGTCTTCTCACGCAGACCGAGAAAATCCCCGAACCCCTCTCCCCGCCGTACACGGGCCCGAAGCCCAGGTGAGATGCGACCCGGCCCAGAAAGCTGTTCGCCGGCACTCAAGGCGCACACAACGAGACAACCTCGGGTCCCCGGGTGCACTGGGCCGGAACATCCACGTGCTTTGACAATGAGGAGAGGCGAGGGGATTTTTTTACCCACAGCCATAATTCGCACCCACCGGGGTTTGAACCTGGGTCAGCGGGTGCCGCCGGTAGCTCTTAGCCAGTTCGACCAGAGACCCTTTCTCAGTGGTTGCATAATTGAGTTGAGGTCCAGTGAGAGTTTTGCTAGCATAGGCGATGGCATGATGCTTCTTATCCTTGGTCTGTCCCAACACTGCTCCTATGGCGTAGTCGCTTGCGTCGCACATGATTTCGAACGGGAGTGACCAATCGGGTGGCTGGATAATGGGGGCTGATATCAAAGCTGTCTTCAGTTCATTGAATGCCTCCATGCACTTGTTGTCGAAGATGAACGGTGCGTCCTTAGCCAAGAGACTGGTGAGAGGTCTCGCCTTTTTGGAGAAGTCCTTGATGAACCTTCTATAAAAACCGGCGTGTCCTAGGAAGCTGCGGATCCCTTTTATGTTTCTCGGAGGTGGAAGCGACTCAATTACCTCAATCTTGGCTTTGTCGACCTCAATCCCTCGAGCAGAGACCTTGTGCCCAAGAACAATTCCCTCTGTCACCATGAAGTGACATTTTTCCCAATTCAAAACCAAATCTGCGTCCTTGCATTTCTGAAGTACCTTCTCAAGATTCTGGAGACATCTGTCGAATGTTTCACCGTAGACCGAGAAATCATCCATGAATACTTCCATTATTTTCTCCACTAAGTCTGAGAAGATTGCCATCATGCATCTTTGGAAGGAGACAGGTGCGTTACATAACCCGAACGACATTCGTCGGTAGGCGAATGTGCCGTAAGGACATGTGAAGGTAGTCTTGTCTTGGTCTTCAGGGTGGATAGGTATTTGATGGTACCCTGAATAACCGTCAAGGAAGCAGAAGAACGAGTGCTTCGCCAACCGTTCGAGCATCTTATCAATGAACGGGAGTGGGTAGTGATCTTTCCTGGTTGCTTTATTAAGCTTCCTGTAATCGATGCACATCCTCCATCCTGTCACTGTGCGCTGAGGGATCAACTCATTCTTTTCATTCTTCACAACTGTCATCCCTCCCTTCTCAGGTACTACCTGGACGGGGCTAACCCATTGACTGTCCTGAACTGGGTAAATTATACCTGCCTTGAGTAGCTTCAAAATTTCTTTCTTAACTACATCTCTCATGGCATTGTTCAAGCGTTGTTGGTGCTCACGCACAGGCTTGTGATCGGGTTCCATCGGGATTCGGTGTGTGCAGAATTCTGGGCTGATTCCCTTGAGATCTGCTAGAGAGTAGCCTATTACCGATCTGTATTTTTCTAGCACGGCTACTAGTTTCTTCTCTTCTTCCTCTGACAGCTTATCACTGATGATGACAGGCGTGGTCTGATCTTTGAAGAGGAAACTATACTTGAGACCAGGTGGCAGCTGTTTGAGCTCGACAGGTGTTGGAGCTGGTTCTTCATGCTTATTGAGTGGAACATAGGGGGAAGGGTCTTCATCTTCATTGAAGTATTGTGCATCTTCCTCCGTATCAAACTGCGAAGCTTCTAAGAATTCAACGGCCGCTGCTTCTTCTATGGCCGCGTATTCATCCATCTTCTCAGATTTCTCCTCTGCCTTGGCATTGAGTGTTCTTCGAATGTCGATGGAGAAGCTGTGTCTTCCCATTGGAACTTCCAACTCTTCTTGGCCGCTTCTCACCTTCGTGAGTGCTGCAATTGGTGTTCCAATAAGGAAGAAGTTCTTGTCGGGAATGTCAAAGATGTAGAAATTCATGAGCAGGGGTTGCCCATTGATTTCTATTTCCAATTCTCGCAAGATCCCCTCAGCTTGATAGCACTTGTTCCGGAATATCAGCCTTTTCCCTGATGGTATAAGGCTTGATATGTCTACCGCTAATTGCTGGGCCTGCTGCTTTGACAGAATGTTTACTCCTGCTCTTAAGTCATAGGTAGCCTCAATTGGTGGTATATGCTCATACTTTACTAGAATGCTCTCAGGCTTTTCATTGAGCTTGATGGCCTTCTCTGAGCATTCTGTTTCTTGGAGCCAATCCTCGCTGAAGACGGCAGACAGTTTCTGCAGACGTGTGTCTTGATCTACCTTGTCTTCCCAATCTAGCTCATCTAGCTCAGCCTTTTCAACATAGCAATTCTTCTCCACCGGGTAAGTTCTTGTATTACCGAATCTCGTTAAGTCTACCTCTTCCTCATATGGTAGAAGAGGGAGAGTGGACTCAACTTGATTCTGTCCTTCGGAGAGAATTTGACTATCCTTGAATAGCGTAGGATTCGAGGGGCAGACATAGAACGGTTCTTGTTCTGCCTTCGGAGCTGGCGGTGGTCGAGGTGGTTCTGCTTGGGGGTGCACCACACATGCACACTTCTTCTGTTCTGGTGAGCTAACTGAAGGTGTCTCAACTATGGTTTGTGCCTCTTCTTCATGTTTTTCAGGGGCAACTGCATCATAGGAGCCCAAATTGCTGAGTATTTTCCCCAACACGTCAAACCCTTCTTCAATTGTTTTGTATAGGAACGACCCTCCTGAAGCTGTATCCAAGAAGTTACGGCTGTTCGGAGTGAGTCCCGCAGCAAAATGTTGAAGGAGTATTTGTGATGGAATTCCCAGATCTGGTCCTTCTAGAGTGTAGGTCAGGAAACGGTCCCAGGCAGCTCCTAACGGCTCATTTCTGCCCTGCTCAAAGGTAATGATCTTCTTGCGAAGAGCAATAACCTTGTGGAGAGGGAAGTATTTGAGACAGAAGAGCTTCCGGAGAGTAGCCCAATCTCCCTGAGCTTCACTCACGTGCTTGGCATACCAGAGCTCTGCATTGCTAGTGATGGAGAACGGAAACAGCAACCATCTGAAACTGTCTCTCGGAACTCCTGATGTAACAACTGTGGAACAGAGCCTCTCGAAGTAACGCATATGTGCGTATGGATTTTCATGATCTTCCCCACGGAACTCAGATCCCTTCACCAAGGCAATCAGCTCTGGACGAATCTCATAACTGACAGCTGTGATTGGCTTGGATGCTGGTGCAGGCTCCAATAGTGCTCCTTTCGGAGCAGCGGCGTCGAAGATCGACGGAGTGTCCATGATATGATATGATAATAAAAGAAAAAAGAAAAAGAAAAGAAAACAAAAGAAAATAAAAACCTTTAACGGGCGCCTCTAGGTTCGAATTTTAGCACAGCTTACCGTTCCCCGGCAACGGCGCCAGAAAGCTTGTTGGCAGTCCTAAGGCCGAACAGAATTTAATCCGCAAGCGTACGGATACCGATGTAGCTTTCACCACAAGGAGTATTCCTAGGGTATCGAATCCACAGGGAACGTATAGTGTACTAAAGCCTAAACACTAGAGGTATTGATCCGTAAAGGCGGCACACAGGAGCGGAGTTTACAGCAGTAAATAAAAGGGTCTTCTGACCAGGCAATCTAATGATAAGAAGCCATGTAGCAGGGCAATTTGGTAAGGTCCTTACTCTATTATTCGTTTCGGGGCACACGCATGCCAGAACAGCAACCCGAGAATTAGGTTCAACTGTCAAGGCCTCAAGGGGAACTACGTGGTATTGACCTCCCTACTAAAAACAATAACCCGGACGTGGTGGATTACAGAGACCGGTACGCCTGTCACACGTACTCGCGGCTACCATCCTCCGTGGGGTTACGAGCAAATCAGGGATAACTCCAGGTCTAAACACCACGTTTACACCTATCGTCACTGCTAGCGACTATAGATAAGCTAGCCTATGCAATAAATAAATAAATACTCATTGCATACCTGAAACCCACAAATAAATAAAGCAGAATACCTTACTTTATTGCCCGACCAATAATCTTCTTACATGTTGCCCGCCCTGGAAGACTAAGACGACTACTCCCAGGCGAGGAGCATACCGGAGGCGACGAAGAAGTAGAGTCCCGACATGCCGGGGGCCTCTAGCTCTCCTTCCCTCTCACTCACTCACTCCTAGCAATAATATCCTACTACCAAAAGACTAAAATGAAGTATCAAATGAGGTGTGTCCCGCTTCTGGAGCCGGAGGGTGTTATTTATAGCTTGCTAGAGTCGGTGGGGATCATCTGGCCGAAGCTGGGACGTCGGTGGAGCAAAGGTCGGCCGGCCGGCCTGGTAGGGGGGCCGGCCGGCCACTGATTCTGTCGGTTGGCCACCGACTTCCTCCTGGATGGCTCTGATCTGCTCCTGATGGCGGTAAAATGGTCGGTTTCTTCATGGGGTCGGCAGAAGTGGAGTGGCCTTCAAGTTTAGGCCCAAAAGCCCATGTTCTAGAATGTCGGTTGTTTGATATTGGGCTGGGCCTTGAATTCCACGTGGGAAAGCTGTAGAAGGCCTCTGGGGAGGAGCTGGACCTTGGTGGAAGCCTGAGCAGGCCGGCCGGCCTATGATTGGGCCGGCCGGTGAGCTTTGGCCCCCGTTTCCTGTGAATTTCGTCCATATTGCTCCCTGCATTCAAATACTCCAACAAAACTCGTGGAGAGCCATTAGTATAAAAGAATGTTCATTTTGTCCTTGTATGATGGCTTTTATTGAATGGTGTTGGCGGTAAAATATTCGTATTAAGCAGCGCCAACAGCCTGCTTTCATAGCAGACTTGTGAGCGCCTGCAAGGCTGTTCTGTCCACGGTTGCACGGCATAAATGTTCTCCTCTTGTGTTCCCTGTCAAGATTCATGGAGTCACACTGCAACTCTAGATCGATTCATCCCTGTCAATTGATGACCTGCATGTTTATGTCGCTAGTCAGGACGTGGTTAATTAAGATTGGCTAGACTCTTCTCGTGATGTTCCAGAAGCCAAATAAAATGCATTGCTAACACATGGAAGCTCGAGTAGGCCTAATTATTTTACGTTTGTATCTAAGTTTTCCAGACCTGGTCTAGCATAGCTTGTCGCTGAATATAATTTTGTCCCACGGAATAGTAGTGGTAATTTAGACTAAAATTTCGCTAAACATATGGAGGGTATTTTAGACTAAAATTTTCATAATGCAGTGGTGGCTGCACGTGCAATTGCGTGGCTAGACATATTATACTATGTAAAATATTTTTTATATTATTGTAGAAGTTTAACATAGTTTATTGTTATTACCTATTTATAATCTATATTTATAATATGGTAGAAAATAGATTGTATAATTTCTCATCGTCCCTCAATATTTGAGTGAGAGATGAGTTATCATTTATCTAACAATATATTTGATTTTATTTTAGAAGTGAGGTTGGTACAACGTGGCATGCTAAACAACTAACATATCTCATGATAGAAAAAAGAATATGTCGTGCTACAAATAAATCTTTCGAAGGATATGTGTCATGATAAAAATAAAATAATGTGCCATTCTAACTAGACATATATCACGGTGTATTTTTATAACGGTGTATTTAGAAATCAGGATTAAGTGTTTATTAGATATTTTTATTATTACAAAATTTAGCTATTTGCTCATAATGGTATGGTTGGTAAATTAAAATAAGAATTAGGGATATTTTAGCTATTTTTATAATCCAAATTTATTTTGTTTTGGACTTGTAAGGGCATGGAGGGTAAGTTAGAAATAGGTGTGAATGATATGTTTTGTTATTTTTATTATTCTGAATTTAGCTATTTTTTACTCAAAATGGCATGGTGGGTATTTAGAAATAGGTGTGAGAGGTATTTTTGGCTATTTTTATTATTTCAAATTTAGCTATTTTATAAATACTAGCAAAAGTGCCCGTGCGTTGCCACGGGCTGTCTGAAAAAAACATATACAAATAATTTAATCAGTCTTAGTTTTTAAATTACACTGCAAATGTACGTGAAGCTCCAAACATAAATAAATTTCTCAAATGTGAGCTGCGTTGTTTCAACTTCATTTACAACCCAATAGGGAAAGTTAATACGAAGTAAGTATGAACACGATCATGTATCAACTTACCTCCTTCATAGCACAAGGAGAAAGTCGAAAGTGGAATAAAGTTTCATGCGAAAAAAAACAGTGGTTTGAGTGAAGTTACTCTAGCTACATCACCACATCATCCACCTCTTTAAAACATCTGACCTCCTTTTATATCCTCTTCTTTCTAATCCACTTTGCATTACAGCAACATGATGTCATTACACGCAACATTTCTATGAAATCAAAGAGGAACAGGAAGGATTGGTGGAATGTAGATAGTGAAACTTAATGGGCTAAATCTTTGCGTGCACATGTCTGAGCTTATTCGTCCCTCGCCGATTGACGAACACATGTAATGCGAACTGCATATTCCCTCCAGTTTGTCTCATGTCACCACGAATTATTCTTCTGTGAACATAATCCTTGACTTCTCCCTGCCTGTGCCGGCTGTTTTCAGCATCACTATCCGCTCTTCTTTCGACAAATCCAGTAACATTATTTTGCCTCTCATTAATGGCAAACTTTTATGCTCTCATGTCACCAAGAACTGTTCTCCGAACGTACTCTGAAACCAGCCGACCCAGGCAGGGAGCAGTTACTCGCAACTTCTCCCTGCCTGGGTCGGCTGGTTTCAGCACCACCCTGTGCTCTTTTCTCCACAAATCCAGTGACTTTCTGTTGACTCTCATTATCGGCCAAATTTGATCCTCTACCCCTGTCATTCCCTTTGTCCATCTGAGAGCCCCTTCTCTCGAATGATTTACTCCTTGCATTAGCAGACCTCCCATCTCCTCGTCAGTCAGCATCGCCAGTATAAGGAAATAACACTTGGATTAAAGATGTAATGCTGATATAAAGAGGGGGAAAACTGGTGAGTTCACTTTGTCAAATTATTTCTCTCAAGGTCTGTCTCCTTTTTTGTTTGGACAGTTCTGCATACCAGCTTATCATCCTACTGATTCTTCAATCCAACCAATGCTCACATTTCTTACATCTGAAGAAAAAAAACATTGTGATATGCAGAAGTTGCTAAAACAAATTACAAGTTTTTCTATCAACACGGATTCAATAATTGTTGTCCTAAATTCTGCATGCAATCAACTGAATAACATCTGGTTAAAAGAACTGAACTGCATCTAATAATATCTGAAATTTTAGCACCATATGACTTCTTTGAAAATACTTAGTGCACACTTCTTTGAACGACACAGACTTGTTCCATTAACATCAAGACATCAACAGAAGGCCCTGTCTTGAGCTCTCTTCTGTGGAAAACAAACAAGCAATTTCGAAGGACCAGAACATACAGAACTGAGCCCCGTATCATTGTTGTTATCACCAAAATCCTATAAGAATACACATTCCTCTGCACTTTACCAAAAATGATCAAGATAAATGTCTGGAACAATTAATTGCGGGTACTGCAATGTACCTGTGCTAAGGAGTGTATAATATATCACCAAAGCCCTAAAAGAATACAAATTCCTCTGCAATTCAAATAAAGAAATATATCTGTGCTTAAGAGTGTATACTTGCGATGCAAAAATAATCTAAAACTGAAATTGAACTCTGATTAGGATTTTCTCAATAGATACAATCACTACTACCAACGCTCCTAACAAATCTCAGGAAAACTAACACACAACACTACTGTCAAGATATACAACACTAACAAAGGACGCCTAATCTCGATCAAAAGGACATTCTGCTGCTACGTGCAAGTATCAATGAGTAACCAATGATGAAAATTGCTAATAATTGTGATGTATCGGATTGTTTACCTCGCTGGGTCGTCACCTCACCTCAACGGTTGCAGCTGTCGTCGTGCTCTTGCCAAACGCGCTACTGGAGGACGCCCCGGCATCCTTCCCCTTGTCCCTGCCATGGTGGTGGTGCTCGAAATCTTGCTCCAAGTCAGCAGCAGGCGGGACGCGCACGCGCCCCCCACCGAGCTGCGAGTAGATAGATGGCGGGGGAGGCAGCCGGGGCTAGGAAACGGAGCTGGCAGGCCGGATCGAGGAGATAGAAAAAAAGCACATGCTTTCGAACAGTTGAATCGCAGATTAATCGCCGGAGAGGGTCTGTATATATATGAGAAGCGGCTGTTTTCAGTTTCGCATGATGCCATATAAAATATCAGGCAGTATATATAATATGCATTTGTTTGCTTTTGCATGGAAGCGTCTGAGGCTCTGAGCTTTTCTCTCTTATCTTAATCTCATAATCATATTTCAGTTAACAGTGATTACACAAGCTGATTGTTTCAGATATGCAAGGTCGTAAGGTCTACTTTCTTTTCTTCTAGGATCGAAGCTTAGAAGTCTAATAGCATATGCACGATTTGACTGATTGCATATACTGTAAACTGCAGAATCACAAGATGCTCTGTTTCACCATTGCAGCTAGCAAAAATACTACTCATTTCCCTAGTTTCAGTTATTAAAGCAGAATGAATCAAAACGTTGGGGTCAATGCCTACTCTAACACTGCCAATTTGGAAATTTCAAGCTTCAAAAGTTTGATCTTTGTCCACTCAGAGGCAAACAAAGATCATAGCTTTCTTCGTCGCCAACAGAACGGAACTGTGTGCGCATGAATGAGAGATATATATAGTAGTTTGATGAATCTTGAGGCCCTCGCCATTGAGCGCCATGGACCGCTCCCTCTGCCCGTCGGCGCCGCCGCGGCCGCCGCCACCCTGCGCCTCCTCCCGGCCTCCGTCCCGCCCTCCTCTGCCTGCTTCTCCCGCCGCCGCCTCATACGGTGCCGCCACAGCTCCCGCGCGAACAGATACTCCGACGAATCTTCCGTTTCCTCGTCCTCCTTCCCTTGCCCAACGCGCGCGCGCCTGAAGCCGTAGAAAACGTGAAGATGTTGCCGCCGGAGAAGCGGTATCCGTCCGCAGGGTGGCGAAGTGCTCGACGGGGAGAGAGGCCGCGCGCACCCTACACAAGCTGATTGCGCCGACTCCAGTCCACGCCCCGCCCGACTCGCCGTCGTTGATCCCGCATCTCCTCCTCGTCGATCTCCTGGGCATCTGCCGCGGCGCATTCGCGGCGGGGGCGGCCATCCTCGATGGCGGCGGCGCGGTTCCTGTGACCGGCGGGGGAGGTCATCATCGAAGGCGGCGGCGCGCGGATCTTGCGACGAGAGAAGGGGCGGCGGCGGAGAGCGGATCTTGTGAGGAGATCGAGAAGGGGAGGCGGCGTGCGAGACGGACGATACGTGAGAGCGGGTCCACCTGTCGGCGTCAAATTCACGGCAGGAGGGAGCGCGACGCACGTGAAATCACAAGACAAAAATTCACGGCAGGAGGGTCCCATCTGTCGGCGCCGAATTTTTGATTTGTAGACGCGCGACGCACGTCGCACGGGAGTGGACTCATAAGCCAAATAATAAGGAGTATAAAGATTTTTAGGGGGTTTTCTAACTAATTGTTTCATAATGGCAGTGGTGGGTAATTTTCTCTTCTTATTTTCTCGGATTAACGTGGGAATTTCTAGCATTTTAGAATTACTATGGTAATTTCTAGACCTTGAGAGCGAACGTGGAGGCTTCTTTGTTTGTCAGTTATATTTATAATAGATTTTGCATGGACTGAGGTTAATCGAGAACTGCTTGTAATATATAATCTTTATATCGTACAATTAAGTAAGTAACTAAGATCGTTTATGTGTACGAAAACTGTATGCATGCATAATATTTCTTTGTTCGAACTCGATCTGAAGTCTGAGGTGGCGTTCGGTTCCCCCTCTAAAATCCCTCTAAACTTTATACCCCTCTAAAGTAAAAAGAATCTTACTATTTAGGGGTACTAAATAAAATTTAATTGCAAAACCTTTCTGCAGATGGGCGTTATTTTTCGAGACGAATCTAATGAGCCTAATTAATCAATGTTTTGACACAGTGATGCTACAGTAACCATCGTCTAATCGCCGCTTAATTACCCTCATTACGTTCGTCTCGCGAAATAGATGGGGGTCCTGGACTTAGTTTTGTAATTTGACTTTGTTTAGTACACATAAATCGTGCCGGCATTTTGATGTGACCTCTCTAAAGTTTTTAGAGGGGTCACCGAACGGGGCCTGAACCATCAGACAACCGTCAGTTTCATGACTCTCAGGAAGTTTCCGTTTTCTTTTCATGGAAGTTACTCCGTAGTTTCAAGACTTTTGAGTCACTAGATCGGAATATTCTATGTTGCCGTCCAAGTCTCGTGCGTCGTTCAGCTTCAGAGTCTGCCCGGTTTCAGTTTTTCAGCTGTTGCCGGATATTTGACAGTGTCTGTTTACTCAGTTTCGTCAATATTTGGGTGTGTTCGTTGCATGGGGTCTAAATTTTAGAGGTTTTTTGTAACGAATATTCTAGTTACAAATAAAGTTTAATTACAAAACTAATTTCAGGACTCCGCTCGAATTCGCGAGACGAATCTAATAAGGGTAATTAAGGCGTGATAGAAGATAGTTACTGTAGCATCACTGTAGCAAAATATAGATTAATTAGGCTCATTAGATTCATCTCGCGATTTAGAGGGAGTCGTGACATAGGTTTTATTATTAAATTAATAAAAATATGTTTAAATAGTAAGATTATCTTTGAGTGACAGGTCTAAGGTTTAGAGGGAGTGCAACGAACCGCGCCCTTTGTTTCAGTCAAGAGTTAGGCCAAGTCTTTAGGATCTTAGTGGCATGCAATGTTGTCGTGCTACACGTGGGCTAGATCGTACGTAGGGCAGTTGAGTCACGACGTGAGCCCACTTGGTAGCCATGATCTTTTCTGTACTTTGAGTGTAAAAAAAGTGAGAGAAAATTGTAAACGCTACAGCTTCATCGCAGCACAAAACCACTTCGTGTTCTTGAGTTCCGAGTTGAGTGATTTCCAACATTCTTCGAGACTACCGGGCGCCACATATATAATTGTTTTTAGGGCAAATGGTAGATGCTCTGCCTTTTCATCATAGGTAGGAACAGAAACAAAGTATACCCAGAATGATAATTATTTTAAAAGGAAGGGGACTAGTACATATATTGAATAATATTGTGTACCTTAAAAGGAAAATCAATATGTTACATTTGGCATATGAGTTAGAATTGTATCACTACTGGACTAGGTATTAATGTATTTCGAGCATGTAGCCTAGTGGTTACAAGAGCTTCAGTAGCATCTCAGGTTCTGAGTTCGACTCCTCGTGGGAGCGAATTTTCCAGGATTTAACGGCATTGTGCTTTCAGTTGTAGGCGACGCTCCCGTCGACAGCGAGCATCAAGGGTGACTTCGTCAATCTCGAGGATCTGCCGACTCAGTCTTCGAAGATGGTCATAAGGGTAGGGTTGTGTACGTGTATTCATAAGGGTAAGTGTGCTTGCGTTGTGAGTGTCTGAATTCTACTATGTAATAGCACAAAAAAAGAGAAAAGAAAAGATATTCATGTATTTCTGTGCAAGTGCCCAGAAAATTAGCTAGTTATATATCAACAGGACGTAAGCTACTACATTCTCCCACCAGGTGGGAAAACGGTGCTCCATACACCAAGTAAAAGCAAGTTTCTAGGTCGTCCCAGACTGCCAGGTAAAACAGGTCGTCCCAGACTGCCAGGTAAAACAGAGTAAGCTGCATTTGTACCGATAAAGGGATCGTTGCTTTCCCATTTTATAGAAACAGAGACCATGATGCTTTAGCTTTCGCTTTGCTAATTTCTTCGCCACTAAGCCACGGAACTAAGTAGCATGGGTTGTGATTCTCTACACATGCAGTATAATGAATCCCAAAGAATTAGACAAAGCAAAAGATTTGTGATATATGTTCAGAGAGAGGCACGTTTTTTCAGATGGAACCACCAGTTTTTTCTAGCTAAGCACTAAGAATAATGTATCAAAAGAAAAAGGGGGGCTACTAGAATAATTGGATCTCCCATCGTTCCAGCCTTGCAGCCATGACAAGACAGGTCTCAAGTAGCATAATATAACAAACATTGTAAAGCAAACCACGAGCCCTTACCCTTTAATACGAATTATTTTGCTGGGTAGCATCTCAAAGTAGCATGAGTTGGAAAAAACCCGTCGCATATGAGGATGACATTTGGGCCCTGGCCCCACTGATTAGTGACACGACGGTACATACTTTTCAACTACTGGAATTGATTCGATCGTATATATTCGATTCGTGCTCGCTCTTTATCCTTTTACTATAGAGTGACATGTGAGCACGATATTTTAGCTTGTTTTTTGCTGTGCCCCGGCTGCTCTATAAGGCTTGGATGAGAGGAGCTGTCACAGTCGCCTTCCCATTTCTTTTGCTGCGCACGCCATCGCCTGAGCTCTTCTGTTCCTCTGTATGCTGTGAACTGG
Organism: Eragrostis nindensis; assembly: GCA_012490785.1. Taxonomy (NCBI): domain Eukaryota; kingdom Viridiplantae; phylum Streptophyta; class Magnoliopsida; order Poales; family Poaceae; genus Eragrostis; species Eragrostis nindensis. The sequence goes on from JAAXCT010000941.1 coordinate 73,372, forward strand.
ATCTAGTCATCCCATCCGTGGATTCGAGGATCAGCGATCAGGTTTCTAGGAAGACCATTCGCGCTGCATACGTTGATTGTGTCTCTCACGTCAGGCAGGCTAATTCGTCGCTGATCTACTGTGTAAGTAAACTCTTCCAGTTTAGAGACTCTTCATGTCTTTCGCAAAAAAAAAAAAAAAAAGAGACTCTTCATGTGAATGGCTGATGCAATGATGATTATGTTGCTAGGCTCTCTAATGTTTAGTGATTTAATGTTGCATGGTTCACGTCCATTGCTAGAAGATATTATTTTGTAATTTGTATACTCTAAATATATGGAGTTTTGCTCCTGCTCAATCACCTTATATTTGTTTTTGTCTCAGTCACATTATGACCATGAATTTTTTTTTTATGTAACCAAAAATATTACTAGTTGGCCACAACCCTTGGTAGTAAGAAATCATCGTACAATCGTAAAAGTTTTAAGGTTCAATCATAGAGAGAGAGCAGAATAGTGTTGTTGCACATGAGCTCGCACACTTGGCAGTGTGGCGTGCAAAGGCTTCCCGGTGTGTTGAGAAATTGTGTTAGTTTGTAATCCTACTATGACGTGGTCAATAAAGCTCTGATCTCTTTCTTGCCAAAAAAAAGTGTGTGAATGTAAATAGCAATTACATTTACGGCTGCTCGAATAGATTTGTACGGTTGAAAAAAGATTGAGAGTCTAATCAGTATATTTCGGTCTGATATATTTCATGTTGTCTTGTTAACTATAGCACCAATTTATCTTAGGCCTTGTAATACAGCATCTGCTCCATCCACACAGCGCAAGGAGGAGGTGAGACATGGAGGTGACGCCGCTGAGTGTGGGCAAAGCGGTGCTTGATGGAGCGCTTGGCTACGCCCAATCTACCATTGCGGAGGAGGTGGCCTTGCAGCTCGGTGTCCAGAGCGACCATGCTTTCATCAGGGACGAGCTCGACATGATGCGGTCTTTCCTGATGGTCGCGCACGAGGAGCGCGACGAGCACAAGGTGCTCACGACCTGGGTGAAGCAGGTCCGTGACGTGGCCTACGACGCCGAGGACTGCCTCCAAGATTGCTCCGTCCATCTCCAGAGGCCATCATCACAGCGGTGGCGCCGCCTCCCTCGCGCGCTGCGAGAACGGCGCCGCGTCGCCAAGAAGATGAAGGAGCTGAGAGCCAGGGTCGAGGACGTGAGCCAGAGGAATCTGCGCTACGGCCTCGTCAAGGGCTCTTGCTCCTCCAAGCATCCTGCAGCTACTTTTGAAGCTGTCCATCACTCCAGCATGGCCAGTGCCACAATGTCTGGCATTGAGGAATCGAGGCGGCAGCAAGAGAAAGAGAAAGCGGATCTTGTTCAGCTGGTGATGGACAGCAAGGGTGAGGACCTCAGCGTGATCTCTGTGTGTGGGGCAAGTGTTCTTCTGGGGGAGACGTCCGTCGTCAAAAGAGCCTACAATGATCTCAAGGGGAACAAAGACAGGTTCAAATGCTGTGCCTGGGTCAGGATCACGCACCCTTTCAGTCCAGCAGAGTTTCTGCAAGATGTTGTCAGGCAGTTCTATGTTGATTTTCTTGAACAAGGAGCAAATGAATCATCAGATCCTACCCATGATCTGATGACGATGGGGAGGATGAAGGGTGATGCTTTGGTTGATGGGTTCGTAAATTATTTGCACGAGAGGAGTTATCTAATTGTGCTTGTGGACCTCTCCACTATCGAAGAGTGGGACAAGATTAAAGCATTCTTCCCGAACAACAAGAAAGGGAGCCGGCTCGTTGTGTGCACAGAGCATGTTGAAGTTGCAACCTTATGCATTGGGCCAGGGACTGTACTGCCGAATCACAAGCAACTGGCTACAGATCAGACGCTTTATGTTTTCTACGAGAAGGTATGTATAATATTCAATAGAAGTCATTCAACCTTTTCTATCATCGTTGAATTTTGATTTCTCAATAAATATTTTAGAAATATCTATGATAAGGTTTTACCATTTTTTTCCCCAATATCCAAAATAATTAACTCTAATTCGTTTTAATCGTCATTCACTTTAATTTCTCTATAAATAATATGGATTTTTTTCATGATAAGTGTTTACCATTCTCTTACAAGTCAATTGTTCTTTGAGATTCATTTTGTCTTTCAACAGCAGGATATAGAATAGTAATGATATCCATGCAACAAACTTAGAAATTTTTCATGGAGGTTTTTATTGTTAATACAAATATACCAAAAAGACGATTACTTATTCTCACCAAAGCAAGGACACTGATCGAAATGTAAATAGAGGGGAATTCCCTGTATGCCACCCAAAAAACTTCTAACACCAAATATGCTATGAATGTCTATAATCATTGATAGTTTTATGTATCATGAGTTTGGATCCTTGGCATATAAGGAATTCCCCCCCAATAAAAATGATAACCTACCTTGAGTTAATTTTTATCATCTTTAGTTTACATTTTTTTTACTTATAACGTCTATTAATAGACAAACTAATGTATTTTAATCATCTGGTGGATGTAGAGTGTGTATATATATACTTAACTAAAAAAATATCTCGTTGATCACTTATGTGCATATTATAGATTTGTCATCAACCCATGGTTTTCAATATAGGCACGACCTTAGCCAACTTATTACATACATTGTTATATAATAGCATCTCCAGCAGGGCATGTAAATATGAGCCCCTACATGATCATGTAGGGGCCGGCCCCTAGATGTGAGCCCCTAGAAAGTGGCTCCAACTCCAGCAATACCTCATACATGCAAGCCCCTACAAAACGTGGGCCCCACTCGTCAGCCTCTCCTGCCCTTTTCTTCCTCCTCCGGCATCGCAAGTGACAGGCGGGCAGCAGGCCAAGCCGAGCTCGCCCCTGCGCCTCGCCATGGCGGGCGGCGTGCCTGAGCTCGCCGGCGGGCGCAATCGACAATGGTCGGGCGAATCGACGATGAGGGGGGCGAATCGAAGGCCATGGCGCGGAGGAGGGGGGAATCGAAGGCCATGGCGGGCTTGCCAACGCGGCAAGGCTCCACGGCGCAGCGACCCGACGCGCGGCACTCCCCAGCACGGCGACCCCCGCGCGCAGCTCTCCCTGGCGCACAGTGATTCGACGCGCGACGACTCCACGCGGCGCCCGACGCGCGACGTTGACGAAAGAAGCCGAGGGGGAGGCGGCCGGGTGCGGCGTCAACGGCGAGGGCGCGTCGCGGCTGGGCGCGGCAACAGGAGCGCCGCCTTGTCGGGCGAAAGGAGGAGGTGGGGGCGGCGTCGAGTGACAGCGCCGGGGCAGAGCCGGATCCGGTCTCAGGGGAGCTTCTCCGTGGCGGGGGCGGCTGGATTTGGCGCAAGGAGGGGGCGAGAGAGGCGGCGGTTGCCGGCAGAAGCGAAGGGCCGGGGCGGGAGCGTCACGCGGGAAGAGAAGACGCGGTGGTTGGGTGGGCCCAACGTATGTAGCGACCCAAGAGTAGGTCGCCAGATCTGGGGGCTTTGGGGGCAAATCTGGGACCCAATAAGTCTAGGGGCTCATCTAAGGGCCCTACTGGAGTTCATTTTCTTGCCCCGAGCCCCTACATCCCATGTAGGGGCTCATGTGGGGCCCTGCTGGAGATGCTCTAAAAACCACAGAGGACATATTAGTTGCCATGTGCAAAATTATTCCACTAGCAGCCCCAGCATCAAAATTTGTCCACAAAAAATATAGAACTTGTGCAATCTTGTCAATAATAAGTACTTTGACGGTACAATCAGGTGAACCATGCACCGGCTAGAGTAACCAAATGGATACAAATTTTTTACTACCTAAACAATTCATTTTGTTCGTTTATCAACTAATTTGCTTTCTTAGCAATTCAAAATTGATCAATTTTATGAATCTATGTTAACTTTAGTTTAAACCAAGTGACTTTTTCATCTTAATTAGTATAAAATTTTATAATAATAATATATTCTTTATTGTTTTACTATATAATCCTTATTAAACAAATTTTGATAATTATCTCTATTGTTATGCATCATCGTTTTGAAACAATTCCATAGATTCATAAATATCTATCGTCAAACCATTTAACTAACCGATAAAGTATTTAAATATCTATTATAATGTAAGGTTTGGCATCTTCCAATCCAGGAAAAACTCAATTTTAAATTGTGGTTTTAGAGTATAAGGGCATTTGCCAACCCTAGAGTTTGACATTAAAATAGGATTGAATCCACAATTGGATGGTTAAAATTATTAATTTGCCAACCAACTGTCGAATAAATGTGCCAAATCATAATTTGACGTGTTGAATGTCATATTAGAGTATTTTAGGTCAATCATCCCATGTCATAGATCTAAGCCAACACATCACAAAAGGACCGCGCATACAAGAAGAAACAAAAAAAAAAAGATAAATTTGAGTAAGGAGCAAATTTAGAAAATTTAAGTTTGATGTCGTTGGTGTAGGCATATTTTTTAGGAGGTCCAATGAATAAAGGGACACAGGTTGCTGATTAGTCTCCAACATGTGGCTGTACCATGTGCTGGATTCATATCTAGAGAAATATTTTATGCGCAAATATGCAAGCTTGGTAAATTTGATGACTTTTGAGTGTTGTTCATATGAATATTTGTATACTTTTGAACTATTGCACCAAAGAATGAATAGTTTTATTATATGAAAAATAAAATATTATTTATACTTTTCATGATTCAATAAATTAAAACATTATTCCTAACATTTCTTCTCATGTTTAGGGTTTGCAAGATGGAATTGGTGTGACAAAGCCAGGGTCTAGCACAGGCACTTCTGAATTTAATATCTCCATTGACGAAAAAAGGCATAGTCAGGTGGACATGTTGGTAGCTGCTTTTCAAGAATCACAACTTATTGGGCGAGAAAATGAAAAATCAGAAATCATTAAGATGATTTCAAAAGAAAGCCAAGAATTTGAGGTGATTTCCATATACGGAATGGGTGGCCTTGGAAAAACCACTTTGGTCAAACATATCTACCAAAGTCAAAGCCTCGTGCCACATTTGACAAGCGTGCTTGTGTCACGATCAAGCGTCCTTTCAATTCTGAAGAGCTCATCAAAACCTTGCGTACACAACTGAAAGATAAAAAGAGACCTAATGATGAACGAACAAAACAACAAGAAGACAAAACACCATTGTATAGCCTTTTAGAAGGAAAGAAATTCTTGATTGTTCTTGATGACTTGTCATCCACCACAGAATGGGATGCTTTAATAAAAATTTTCCCAAACTGGTGACAGCAAGCCGGATAATAATCACCACACGGGATAAGAATATTGCTAAGCATTGTTCAAAGAAAGAGGGAAACATATACAAGCTCAAGACTATGGAAGAGAACGATGCCCGAAACCTCTTCTCTGAAAAGGTATTGAATCATACCTTTTTTTATTTGCGTTTTACTATATTGTATGTATATAGGATGTTTCACCGAATCCTAGCTATTTTCCAAGAGAAAGTTCTTTATATAAAATAATGTATTCCAAAATATTTGTTTTTCCCTTCCCTTAAATAAGCATTTAGAAGTTAAAATTATCTATAAGTACATGGAGCAGGTCTCATATGTATGGTCAAAAACCACCTATAGTATGATATGCTTTTCTGTAGGATCAAAGAAAATGCTTGTAGAATATAGGGAATTTACACATGAAAAAATATCCTACTATCGTCCATAGTGCATGTTATAACATATATACATAGTTTTGAGAAATTGGAAATTTTGAGTAACTTAAAAATCTTGAATCTACTGATTTTAGGTTTTTAACAAGACATCACATCTGGACAAGCATGTTGAATTGATTGAAGAGGCCAAGTTGATCCTGAAGAAGTGTGGTGGACTTCCCCTTGCAATAGTGACCATAGGTGGCTTCTTGGCAAAGCAAGCAAAAACTCCTGTGGTGTGGAGAAAATTGAATGAGCATATTAGTGCTGAGTTGGAAATGCACCCAGAACTTGGGATGATAAGAAATGTCCTTATGAAAAGCTATGATGGCTTACCTTATCATCTGAAGTCATGCTTCTTGTACTTGTCTATATTTCCTGAAGACCAAAATATTAGACGAAGAAGTTTGGTGCGACGGTGGATTGCGGAGGGTTACTCAAGGGAGGTTCGTGGCAAGTCCTTGGAAGATATAGCTGACAGTTACTTCATGGAACTCATTGATAGGAGTATGATCCTGCCATTTCAAGAATCAATTGCTAGTAGGAAGGAAACTGACTCTTGCCAAGTCCATGACCTGATGCGTGAAATCAGCATCTCAAAGTCGATGGAGGAAAATCTGGTCTTTAGAATGGAGGAAGGTTGCAGGTTGAATGGTGCCCAATGCAAAGTTCGTCACCTTGTAGTAAGCAGGAATTGGGATGGTAACAGATGTGAATTTGAGGGTTCAGTGGACCTGTCACGCATCCGGTCATTAACGGTGTTTGGGAAATGGAGGCCTTTTTACATTTCTCACAAGATGAGAATGTTGCGTGTACTCGACTTGGAAGGCACGGAAGGTCTAGTCAATCACCACCTTGAGCACATAGGGAAGCTTTTTCACCTGAAATACCTTTCTCTTAGGGGATGTGCCGGTATTTTTCACTTGCCAGATTCATTGGGTAACCTGAAGCAACTGCAAACACTAGATGTTTCAGACACACGCATAATCAAGCTGCCAAAGACCATTGTCAAGCTTAGGAAGCTACAGTTTCTTCGTGGTGGGGACTCAGCCGGCAGTTTTTATGAACCATGGGAAGTCCTCACAGAAGTTGTGCCGACACTTTGTGTGGGCTGTTGGAAACCTAAGGTTATGGGTGACGAAATGGAAATTGAGGGCGACATGAGTAGGCGTGATGTGTGCACGGCTTGGTGCTGCGTCTTGTTACCGTTTCTAGGAAAGCAAGTGGAGTCAAGTGGCATCCTGTTGCCGAGGGGGGTTAGGAAGCTGAAAGCCCTACACACCCTGGGTGCTGTCAACATTGCACCGGGGAAGGCCAGCATCCTACAAGACATCAGAGAGCTGAGTCAGTTGCGGAAGTTGGAAGTGACCGGTGTCAACCAAAAAAATTGTCAACAGCTCTGTTCTGTGCTTGTCCATCTCAGTCGGCTCGAATCGTTGTCATTGAAGTCATCGTCAATGGGGAATGAAGATTATCTATGTGGCTTGGACAACGAGTGCTCACCACCGAAGAGCCTCGAGAGCCTCAAGCTAGTGGGCAAGCTGGTGGAACTTCCGCAATGGATTGGAGACCTCCACAACCTTGTGAAGCTGAAGCTAGAGGAAACCTACCTGGTTCGACCTGGTGCCGCCATACGTGTTCTTGGCAAGCTACCCAAGCTGTCTATCCTATGTCTGTCTTGGGGTACCTTTCAGTACAGGGTAGATGTGCGTCTCAATTTCAACCGGGAGTCTTGGCCGAGCCTGATGGTGCTGCAGCTGTTATGGGTTGATCATAATGTCCGGTCTATGGAATTCGGTGGAGCAATGCCCAAGCTAGAGGTGTTGCGCTTTTATGGTTCCAGAGAAGATATCAGTGCCGGGTTCATTTCAGGGTTAGCATCTCTCCCAAGACTAAGAGCATTCGAGCTGTACAACCGGACTTACGAGGAGGAATTTGTTGAAGACATAAAAGCCCAGCTTGACAAGAACGCAAACAAACCTGTTTTGAAGAGGAGCAATATTTGAAAGAGAGGAGCAATAATATTCAGCTTTTTCCACTAGCTGTTCTTCTTAAGCATAACGGTGATGTTGTATTATTTCATTATTTTGTTCCCATGGTTGTATCAGCACCAGTTAGAGTAACTTTCATATAATCTTCCAAATTGTGTATATGCTGATACGTAGAGTATCTGATAAAAGTTTGCAAAATAAATTATTGTTTCTCAAGAGGTTGCAAGAATATCTCCATGGGACAAGGAAGTTATTATTTTCTGAATGAACAGGGGGTTCAGAGTCGTCAACTGATTGAATTACATTAAGTTGTTACTCCCACCAGTTTTAGTATATGACCCTTTTTAGGAAATTATAAAAAACTCGTCCAGCGGGGGAAAGACCGCCCCCACGGTTTTCAATTATAAGAGAACTGAGCCCGGCCGAGAAAGGTTACGAAAGTTGACCCCCCCCCCCCTATTTTTAGGAAATTATATACTACATGACATTAGGACAACTTATCTTATTTTGACGAGTACTTAACCGAGGAGGACCCACAAGGGATTTGCATCATTCGCAGTTCATTTCCCCGGGGGCAAAAACAACCTTATGAGGCCCTAAGCTGTAGGAGACTTCGATATGCGCTCTCTCACAAGGACCTAGCATCGTTGCACTTTGCCATGGGAGAGATCAGTTAGTCTGTATGTGACTGAAGCTGCGGCTCCCATCGGTTGTTTCTCTCTTTAGTGGTCTTTCCTTTTGTTTTCCTTCTGCCTGTATAAAATTAGTCTATAGCATGGGTTATTATATATACAACCGGTGCATTTGGAAGCAACTACATGTACTAATTCTACTCGAAGCACACCCAAAATTTAATACATAAAGGTATCATGAAGCAAAGTATATTTATGAGATAAAATAGTTCGAAGCTCATGTAAAATAACGCCATGTATCCTGATAACTTGGTCACATAATTAGATAACAAAATTTCAAAAATGTTAGATCATCATGTAAAATAACACCATGTATCCTTAAAATCAACTTGATCACTAATAATTAAATATAACGAACAAGTCAGATGAAAATGTAAAATATGTTAAATTCTATCACGACAACAAACCCTTATATAAAATATTAAGACAATATGGTTTTTGACATATATATCAGAGCTCGCGGTGTGGGTTACATATGGACAGATCACGGATACCTAAGGCTGACTCCAACAATAAAAAGGCAATTTCCAGATGCAAATGGAAGATTGGCTCTCCTCTTGAGCATGCATATTTCAAGAACTCCAACAGCCACCGCAACTGGAGAGGCAACCGCCGCCCGACGCTCGCCCCGCGCGCCGCGCCGTCGTGTGCACCCGCGCCCCCGCCTCCGCCCTGCTGCGCATGCCCGCGCCCGCCCGCCGCCGCGCCCTGCTCACGCGCGCCTGCCACCGCGCCGCAGCGCTCGCCCCGCGGGCCGCGCCCGCCCCCGCGCCGCTGTGCCCACCCCGCGCGTCGCGCCGCCATGCTCGCCCACGCCCCCACGCCCACCCTGCTCCGCGCGCATCTGCGCCTGTTGGTCGTATCTACGCACCCACTTATATACCGCAAGAGCACGGTGTACAGTTGTAGTCTTTTTCCCCTAGAAGAGTATTCCAAGGTTTAATCGAACCACAGAGACCTATGGGAATTAAGCAAAATCATCAGTAAAAGAGTTAGCCAAGCTTTCTAGTGAGCGTGAGCGTGGGTTTCAGGAAAACAGGGTGTTGTGCCGATCGGCACAGGGGATGTGCCGGTCGGCACCAAGGTGAAGTTGTCCGAAGTGTTGTCCGAAAAGCCTAGGAACAGATTAGGTCATGAGGTAAGTTAGCCAAGTCTGCTAGTTGAGATCGTAACCAAAAAGCTTAATCGAATAGCATCATAAACGGGATTACTCAATTATTGATAACCGAAGATCGATAGGTCAAGACCCCTTTCCGACGAGCCCGGTCACGACCAATCGCCTTAGTCGGTAGCCTCTTCCTACTCTACACATCATCTCAAGGATCATCGCGTATGCATTAGCGGCTGTTGAGGTACAGAGACAACGTGCAATTATGGCGCATTACAAGATCCCGATATTACCTTAACCACAATGGAGATAGTGAGAGAACGAATCTTGTCACTTCTTTTGCCACCACAATTAAGATAACATCTAATACTTAGTCGTCACTAAGCGTAGGAACAAGCACATGTAAAGACCATAAAATCCAGGCAATCAATAATCAAAACCATTCATCAACATATTCAACCATATTTTGATAATACATAGTGCAAGATACATCACCATCTAGTCGGCCTACCTCGATGGATCACCTCTTTAGCACCAATGGTTCTTGATCAACAACTAGAGAACATGAAGAACGGGGCAAAGCCCCGGTGGCTCTAAACTTACTAGCTGTGTTGTCCCTCTGGCGGCGGATCCCAAAACCCTAGGGCTTTTACAAGTTTATATAGGGCTGTATATCAGGAAGGAAAGGATTCTCGGAAAAGAGTCCTTGTGCCGATCGGCACATGGGCTGTGCCGATCGGCACACCTCGTGTCCAGCTCGGTTTCCTCCCTAAGTCGGTTCCGAAGTCCTAGGTAGCTTCCATGTGGGCCTTCCAATCAGTTTTCTTCGAGATCAAGTCTTGTGTTGCTCTTTCAAATCTTCGAGTATCTTTTATCTCTTCGTGACGGATATCTCCCAAGATTGGCTCGGATAACTTACTTCTAGAATAAACTGAATGGTGGGCCAGCTTCGATGGCCTTGGAGTCCCATGTGCCGGTCGGCACATGGCTGTGCCGATCGGCACAGTGGGCCTTTTCTACTGGTTCTCTTCTCTTCAGGTCCAGATCAGCCACAATGTCCAGAATGTCGTCCTTTTCATCTATTTCTGCAATAAAGCTCCAGAACGACATATATACAAATATGGTGCTATTATCAAGGGTTAATGGCCTATAATGATGACATTTATGCTCTAAATAAGGCGCAGTTGGCATATAAAATGGTATGCTAGAAATCGCCAACAGCGCCGCCGTGCGCTCGCCCTGCGCGCTGCCCCTGCGGGCCGCGCCCACCTCGCGCGCCGCGCAGCCGTGCGCGCCCGCCTGGGCTGCTTCTCGCCCGCGCCAACAGGATGGCGCGCATCTTGGCCCACCTCGGCCACCTCCTCCGTGGCGATGGTGGCAAGGCATCCGGCGCCGTGGCGGCCGTCCCCGCCGCCGCCGTCGCGCAAAAAAGGTGCACCTCTGCCTGCCGGAGCTCGCCCCGCCATCTCCCTCTCTCTCCTTCTCTGAGCTCGACGGATTTGAGCTTTTCCCCTTCTTCCTCCTTTCCGGCCGCCCCGCCACCAAATCAACACTGCCGACAGCCGTCCCCAAGGTCCGCGACCAGCCTTCGAGGAGCGCGATGTCGCGCCGTGTCGTGCCGCTCGCCCTCCGTGCCGCCCCTTGCCTCGCGCCGCCGCCGCGTGTCGCTCGTCCAGCGATGCGCTCGAATACATTCGAGGAGAGAGGCAGTCCATTTTTAGCTTGCCTCTCTCCTCCTCATGCAAAATGGCTCACCGTATGCCTGTTCTGTTGGAGCTCCATTCTATGATGCACAGTGCCACGAGGGAGGCATATATGCCTTTGCATATCGTTAGGCATATCGTTGTTGAAGTCAGTCTTCAAAATCTAGTACAAGTGTGGGTCATCATTTTGTCTTTCTTAACACAGTTTCACGGACGAGCTTTTTTACGGTTGCCCAAATGGACGCACACCGTTTATTCCCTTCATTCAATGATTCTAATCTTAGTATGATACCCTCTCAATCCACTGATATTATAAGTATTATGGTGAGGTATCATGGCCATTATATGAGCATTATTGTAAAAATAAAGGTGTCAAGCTTGTAAATTATTTATCATGAAAGGTTACAGTGGTATGGGAGAATCTTTCTTTTTCTTCAAACCCCTTGTTTTCCAACTAGGTTTGCATTTGGTGGCGGCGTATAAGGCTGGCATGGTGGTGGGCTTCGCTGTCATCATCGGGGGCATGACCTGGCCGTCATTTTGTTTCTCAGTTTGTTCTGTGGTACTTTCCTTTCTAGTAAGATCCACAGGTGAGGATCTATAGGTATCATGATCCACCATAAAATCTCTCTTCATCGGACAGACGAGCACTGAAAATGGCATGGGCGCATGGCGGTTGCTGCTAAAGCATGGTATGACAATGCTGCTGATGCTCTAACCGCGGAAGCTCTGGCGGCAAGAGAGAGGCTATAATACTCGCCCATGCGAATGGCTGTAGCATTGATATGGAGATGGACAGCCTTGTCCATGGTGAAATCCTTGAACTCTGGCACGGAGGGCCAATCAATTATCGCAGGCTTATGGCGCGAGATTCAAGAGCTAGGCAGGTTGTTTGTTGATTTCTAAGTTGTTTTTGTCAGGAGAGAAGCAAACTCTGTTTCACGTACATCTGCGAAATTAGCTTCTCTAAATAATCGCGTGTCTAGGGTCTGATCAACTCTCAAACTATTTGATGGAGGTGATCAGCAGAGAGTGTAATCCTGCCCTTAATAAAGCTCTTGTGCCTTGCCATCCCACAAAAAAAAAATGCAGTACCTGCTTAGCTTTTTGCCGAAGGAAGGAATGTTCCACCGTCACCCCAAGGATGACACCCTCGATGCTTAGTAAACACGCTTGTAATCTCTCTTTCGCTTATATTATCCTTCTGAGTTCTGAAATACTCTCTCTGGTTTTAAATTGTTGACGTTTGACTTTTTTTAGTTACGTTTTACCATTCGTCTTATTCAAAATATTTAAAAAATTATCATAGATTTTCTTATGATTAGTTTCATCACTAAAAGAAATTTTAAATATAACTTATAATTTTGTATATTTAAACTAATATTTTAAATAAGACGAATGATGAAACGTCAACAATTTAAATCCGAAGGGAGTAGTAAGAATCAGTGACACCGCACCCAAACTCATGTTGAAGTCTCAAAAAGGAAGTCCATGGTCAAACACTGTTTCTATAATTACTCAATAATCTGAGGTTCTTTTATATGTTCCCTCACTCCATATGTGAAGAACACCGTCTCAGACAGGCCCCTTTTCTAGCAAAAATAGAAAGATAAGGGTCTAACTGTAAATGCGCACAAACCATGGGGAAGAAAGGTCAGAAACGTCGATTCCCGCAATCCCACGGCAAGAAATCCACGCGCCGCCCGACGCCGACACCGTCATCCCTGCCCGGCGATTCCATTTACATGGCCTTCCTCCTCGCGAGCCCAGCGCATACTTCCCTCGAATAGCCTAGCTCGGCGGCGTGACCCCGCCACGGTCGATGGGCTCCTCCTCGCCGGCGGCCACCGCCCTGGCGTCGGCGGCCGTGGTGGCGCTGGCCGTCGCCAACCGCGTGCTCTACAAGCTCGCGCTCGTGCCGCTCAAGGCGTACCCTTTCTTCCTCGCCCAGCTCACCACCTTCGGGTAAGTAAGCCAAGACTTGCCGAGACGTATCCCCGTCCCCTCACCGGCCGCGAGCTAGGCGTTCGACGGAATGCGCAGATAGTTCTCTCGGTATGTTCGACTTCCGAGCTGATTTCCACGCCTGAATTGTGTGTTCGCCGTGGTTTGCGGCGCGTGCAGGTACGTCGCCGTGTACTTTTCCATACTCTACGCGAGGTACCGCGCCGGGGTTGTGACAAAGGACATGATGGCGCTTCCAAGCGCCGGTTCCTCGCCATCGGCTTGCTGGAGGCTCTCGGAGTCGCTTCTGGCATGTCCGCCGCAGGTAACGTTTGCAATCAATTGTTACTGATTAAATTGCATTCCCTACTTGACTGAAGAGAGGTAGAAAGACAAAAAAGTTCATTTCTTGCAGGATAGTGGAGATTAGTGTGGTTGTAGGTTAATTGATCGTTATTTTTTCTATTTAATTTTGCAGCCTGTCTTCCTCGACCTGCTATTCCTATACTGTCCCAGGTATCTCCTTAGTTTCATACTTTCAGTTGCATTCCGTTCTTTCTCAATAAAATTCCTTATTAGCCATCGAAAGAAGTCATGATTCCTTATTAGCCACTGTAAACTTTGAATTTCCTTATTAGCCATCCTTATGAAATCTTGTTCCCTATTCGCCACTACTGTTAACTTTTGTTACCTGAGCAAATGGCGTTATGGCAAAATGATTTGGCCTGACCATCTTGCCCCTCTTTCCTCCTCTAACTGGTGGGAAAACAGACCTCACCCAAAATCCTCCCCCAAATTCTTTCCCCTTCCAAATCTAGGCGCCATAGATGGCGTCTCTTGAGCTCTGCGCCAAGACCTGGGACAGCATGCGGCACGAAGCTGCGGCGGGCATGCACCGTGCGGCTGGAGGTCAGGGTGAGCGGGCAACGTGATTAGCGACATGAAACTGGAGGTCAGGCCGGGCGTGCGATGTGATGGGCAGCAAAAGGCCGGGGTGGGCGTGCGGCACTGGCCCTCCGATTGACAAACTAAGAGAATCAAGCTATCCCTTGCCAATTAAAGCCCTTGCCACCGCGAATAAATCTGTGCTGCGAATCACCGAGATCCACAGCTCTTGCGGCTATGAATTGAACCTCATCATTCATGTTGCTGCTGCTGCCGGGATTCATCTCTTGTCACTTAATGCTAGTGCTGGTCTTTGCTTTCCTTTCTTTTCTAGCGCCTAGCAGTGCTTGTCTGACTGTTTGTTGTTTGTAATAGTGAGATATTCATTATGTCAAACTTGTGCTGAACGAATGAAATTGTCTTGCAAAAATTTTGCATGTGCAGATGGCTGATAATGAAACTTTGGAAAATTTACAATCAGGGGCAACTTGGCCTTTTATCATTCCATTTAACACTGTTAAGCCATGAAACGGACGGTAGTGGTGGATAGGGAACAAAAGTTTACATGGATGGCTAATAAGAAAATTCGAAATTTATAGTGGCTAGTAAGGAACCAAGATTTTTTTTTTGATGGCTAATAAGGAATTTTCCCTTCTCAATACAAATATGTATGTTACCTCTCTGTTTCCTATTCATTCTTCATTAAAGTGTTTTGCTTTGTTCTGTGATATCTGCTTATAACTTAGGAAGCAGTGCTTCTCTAGAATCGTCCTAAGTTTATGATCTTCTGCTATCGCAAATGCCATTCGATTATCAGTGTCTAAATCTGCTACGACTCCGCAACGATGTAAACCTAATTTTCTTCTAAATGTGTACTGCAGTCGTTCCTAGTGTGGCAGCTTATCTTCTCTGCCGTGCTTTTGGGCAGGAGGTACTCAATAAGGCAAATCATTGGTTGTTTACTAGTAACCTCTGGTGTGATTCTCGCTGTTGCAAGGTATGCCATTTCAAAAGTCTAATTTATCGTCTCTCTGGATCTTTGCCATGACATGTATTTTTGGTCAAAAAGTTAGCTAGAGAAGTGCTATTGTGCTAAAAATTTCACTAAAATGTTACTGCCGTATTGTTAAACTGTGATTGATAGATCATATCAAAACTTTGATTTTTAGTGGGGCGAATGAGGGTCAGCTTCTTTCTGGAGTCAGGTTAATTTGGCCAGCATTGACAATTGCTTCATCAGCATTTCAAGCTGGTGCATCTATTCTGAAGGTACTGCCACTGCCACGTACATTATCCTATATAGCTATAGCTACTTTTGTATAGGTTCTGAAATCTGACACAAATATGTAGACTGCATACTGCAGGAGGCTGCTTTTGTTGATGGTGCAAAACTTCTTAAGGTTCTGACACTTTCTTTCTCTTCTATCAATTTTCATTCTATGTATAACCATGTCTCTGGGGTTCATCTGAAGTTTGATTTATGAGCTTATTGTCAAATGCTCATAGCTTTAATGCATAGTCAAATGTTTGTGTAGGGGAAGCGGCCAGACATCTTTGTGGTGAATTCATTTGGATCTGGATTTCAGGTCATCTTAGCATTACAAATTGGCCCGTTTCTATTGCAAACTTTCTTTCTTAATGCTTCACTGAATTGTGATATTGTAAAACTGGATAAGTATAATATATCATTTAATACTCATTTGCAGGCTCTTTTTGTCTTTCTTCTGCTTCCGTTTCTTTCTAATTTGAGGGGCATTAAGTTCGCTGAGCTTCCTGGTTATCTAAATGGTGGTGCTGAGTGCTTCTTAAATGTTGGGGAAAGTCCTATCGGTAATTCTTCTTGCACAGAATTGAGCATTTCTGTTTAATTTCTGGATTGCTGTAGTATAATATGTACACTTAGCTGAGTAGCTACAGGAAAATGTTTATGAATCAATGCTCATGCATCTCTTTGGGCTTTTGTAGAATAGTGGGATTTTCGGACTAATACACTAAAGGAAAAACACTAGTTTAGGTTATGCTTGTGATTCACAATAGTTAGTTAAGGATTATATATTGCTGTATTCTTTATTTCCAACTAACATGTGTGTGCAAGTCGCATTCTTTTATATAGGAAAAAATGTATGATTTGTTGCTCATTTACCCATGCTTTTATAGATTGTGGAGGAGCTCCATTCCTACCTTTGCTGTTCATAGTGGTGAATATGGCTTTCAACATCTCGCTCCTCAATTTGGTGAAGATGTCGTCTGCTCTGGTTGCTTCCCTAACAGCAACTTTAGCAGGTTTCCATTTTTTTCTCGCATTATTACCACCGTCATATCTGATACCTCCTGGTTGACCAGACCATAGCCCATAGGATTATCTCCAGGACTGTGCTGATAATGTTTGCTTTCAATTGCAGTGCCAATATCAATCTACATCCTCTCGCTTCCTCTGCCCTACATCACTCATGGTGCAGAGATAAGCACATCTTTCATCTTTGGCGCTATAGTATTGCTTATGGGCCTGATTCTGTATAACCTTCCCCAATCGTCGTCCAGGAAACAATCGAAGGCTGACTGATGCTCCCATATGACATGTTAAGAGAGATTTTACTGATTGAAGTTGCAGGTTGTGAAAAAGATTTCGAGCCTGAATTATACGAAATTACGGACCTTATAACACATTTAATCAAATTTGTAAATATGTTTGCTATTGAAAAAGAAGATTGTAAAGGGCAAAAAGCGCGTGCATGTAGTGTGATAATGAATAGTTTCTCTGTTGTCTCCAAGTACTTTAAAAAGAAAAAAAAAGGTGAATTCAATGATACGGTCCTAACTTTGAATTTTTGACTTGTTCGCTGCTATGATGACACCTTTGATAGTTCATAGCTAATCAGTAAACGAAAGGAAACCATATCGTAATAAGTTTTCTTCCCGCTGTCATGGGGCGCAAGCCTTTCCACCCGCACACTATCACTGCTTCCTGCGTGCAGTCGTCATTGCAGCGTTTGTTTTGTCGTCATCTCTTCTCCATCTTCTCCGCCATTCCAAACCGTCAATTATAAGGCACTTTTGGTGGAAGGGGAATAATCCTGATCAAAACAAAAGACCCCTTTGCCTTTCTGCTTGGGACAACTTTTGTATTCCTAAAGGTGCAGGTGGGCTTGGTTTTAGAGATCTTGCAACTTTAAATACTGCTTTAATCACAGGCCTTGCTTGGAGAATTATCAATAACCCAGATGACATGTGGGTCAAAATTCTGAAAGGTAAGTATTTTCCATATACTTCTTTTTGGAAGGCTAGCTGTCACATTTCAAAATCTTGGACTTGGGCTTCAATTTTAAAGGTAAGGAATATTGTTCTCAATGCTGTTCAATGGCAACTCTCTGATGGTGATGTTTCTATTTGGAACCAGCCTTGGTGTCCTAACTGGAGCTCTATACATCTCAACATTAAGGATGATGCTCTTAATTTAAGATTGCCTAGTAAAGTCAATGAGCTTTGGCTACATGATCCAAAAAGATGGAATGAACCTCTTCTTCTATCTATTTTCAATGAAGCTTTTGCACGTCAAATCATGCAGATTCCTTTATCGGAAGCTAATGGCCCAGATGTTCTCATATGGACGCCAAGTAAGAAAGGAATTTGGTCTGCTCAAAGTGCCTATAAGCTAATCCATAATGAAGAGATTCAAAAGAGGGTAAGTAAATTAAATAGACCAAGTCAAACCATGTCTATTATTAACCTAAATTGGAAAAATAATAAAATCCTCCCAAGAGTCCAGATGTTCATTTGGAGACTCTTGACAAGGAACTTAGCAAATGCTAAGCGTCTGCACCGAAGAATTAAAGATATCTCTCCTGTGTGCACTCGCTGTTTTCAATCAGAAAATGATGAACATATTTTCTTTCATTGTACTTATGCCAGAGCTGTGTGGTTTGCCTCTCCTTTTGCTCTGAAAACTGATATGCTGTCAGGTTCTTGTTCTAGCATTATTCACAGTATAATTTCCCTCTTACAAAATCCGAATGACATTGATCTTTTCTGTTACATTCTCTGGTATTTATGGAAAGCCAGAAACGATCACAGATTTAAAAGGAAGGATAATGCTGTTAACTCCATCATCTTTCAGGCTAAAGCAGCTCAGGTGGCTCAGTATGAGGCTTATGAAGTTGAAAAAATAACTGATGGCCACTTGTCGATGCCTTTGAATTCAAATCATCTTGATCTGCAAATTATTCCAAACACAGAGTTCTCTTGCAGGTCAGATGCTTCTTTTATTGCAGGGAGAGAATCTGGGCTCGGTATCTTCATATCATATCAAGGAGAAAATCATACATGGACAGCTCATATCCAAGCGACATGCCAGGCGGAATCACCTCTCCATGCTGAAGCATTGAGTTTCTCTCTTAGTTTGTGGGCAGTTGAAAGGTTGGAAGCTAAAGAATGCCATTTCTTGATGGATAACAAGAACCTTGTTTCCAGTCTGCAAAAGATGCAAAATCCTATTCAAGACTGGAGAATTAGGAATATCATCAGGGAAGCTGAGAATAAAAAATCTCGCATTAGAATGTCTTTCTCATACATTCCCAGGGAAGAAAACTTCATTGCCGACTCCTTAGCTAAGAGTGCTTTGTATGGTAGGAATGGCAATCATACTTTGTGTTGTTCAAATTTTAGGCATCACAATGGTTGCCCATTGCAATGTTTGAACTACAATTGGCCTTCATGGGCTAATCTCTGTAAAATATCGTGTATATGAATGAAAAGCCCTATATGGGCGTTTTTTCCTTCAAAAAAAAAACCCCCGAAGATGATCAAATTTCAAACTCTCTTGTTCCGCCAAGACTTATTCTAGATAAGAAATGATGTTTACCCACGAGTGAGTGCAGGGGAGGCAGTCTGGGAAACACAGGAGTGACGAGCAAGACCGGGAAGCTGAAGAAATCTATGTGACGGGCAACGAGACGCCCTCAGGCTCAGCCATCCGAGCAGTAGGCGTGGGGAGGCTGTCGAATGCCGAGAATATGGTTCCCCAACCATACCTAGGCAGAAAACGACCAAACATGTATGACTGAAGAAAGAATGGCGTAGAGGGAAGCTCATGGACATCAGGACATGTGCCTTTCGTGCAAAAATAAAGCTGGCGAACATGATCAGAAGATGACTGAACATCGACGTGGTGATCAGTTCCGGTGGTGTGGTTGCTGGAAGGTGTTGGCGATTTGGTTTGGATCGGTCACGGTAACTGTGTTGCTACGGTGATTCTGTTTCCAATTACCAAGCTATGGCACCAGGGGAAAATTGTTTTTTGATGATATCCAGAGACAAGTTTCTTTCACCGCCCCGGCTGGAAGCGCAGCCGGTAAGCATGAATCGGGAAGCACGTACAAGAATACCATCATTGTTATAATGGATCACTCGCCCATCTAACCAGCCCCATCATTGTTAAAATGTCATAACTCACTCATACGACGTCTGTTTTTTATTTCGTTTTCACCATTGTGTTCTACGGAAGAGTTAATTACGACATCAGCATGAGCATTTTTCAAGTTCTCCGTGGTCGTAGCAGCTCAGCTTAGCTCAAGGGCTGCATGGGCTGCGTGTAGATGTCACTCACTCTTGCTTGGGAGACATGCCGCTCTCTAGAGTTTCTATTTTTGTAATGACACAGTGTAACCGTAGAGTAGGCCCCCAACAGTTGCATCCACGCTAATATACACCATAAACTTTTGAAAAACTGAATTCCTAATAAGTAGAGCCGCAGCATCATATGTATACCACAAATAGATACATGTATTTATACCGGTAACTCCTACAAAATAATTGTCCTATGTTCCTTGCAACATGGGAGTATATATGCTACAGCATCACATATGGATAAACCGAGAATTCCCTAGGACCAACTTGGGGAGTTTATATATGCTACAACTATTGCAGATAAATACTTGCATCTAAAGCTCAACCCACGTCATTCATGCAAAAGCCGCTATGGTTTCATCCACTCATCATACTCATGTTCCGAGCAGAAAAAAGTTCTGAAATTCCTCGGCCTTTTGCATATTATTTTAATTGAGAAATACCGTGGATTCTCCTCTAAACAATTGCCATTATCAAGCTCGCATGACATATGGAATGTGTCAACCTTATTGTCACAAAGACTCTTAATTACTCTCATGATGCCAAATATAAGCTTTATGCAAGTACATTGCATCACAGGCCATTGCCAAGAATGGAAAAACATTGAAGAAAGCTTTTTACAGACCTATGAGTACAGTTTAATTCTTAACTTAGAGAGATATATAGCTATGTTTGAGGTCCATAACTTGTGTGTTGTCGAAAAATATCGCCACAAAGGCACATATTAAGATGAAAGCTAAGTTGGTAGGCCCTCTAACCATAAGTGGTGCAGAGTTTGTCAAAGAAACGTGAAGACCGCATGGGTCATCAAAATATGATCCATATCGGTTCTGCATCTCCATACCATTCCCATGTCAGCATTCAATCAACCATCAAATGGTGGTAACCGCCTAATTGCCACAAGTTCTAATAAGTCAATGTCTTGATGTCCACAGGCAAGTCACGGCCATGTCCTATCCTTCTCATATCTCTCTGTTGGCACGGTTTTTAAACAAATATTTTTCGCCACTGTTTCAACTTATAGTTGTGATCCTTGCTGACTATGGCTGTTTTGAAGAGTATGCGTGGTATATACATGAACAATCTCGGGAGTATGATCCAGAGGAAACCGCCTTCCTCTGAGTGACAGGACCTCATAACCAACAATGTCGATGGGCAAATGTTATTTTGGTGCAGGGTTTATTAGGTTAAATACTACTTCCGGTGAGTCCAGGATAGCATGTTTGACATGTCACCTTTCTAAATACATATCAAATATTTTGAAGAATTTCATAAAGAATTCCTCTTGCAATGAGGACATGTGGTTACATTAAGGAATTGCACCTCAACTTGCCTCCTTCCTACATCAAAATGTTCATGACCACGATCATTATAATCCCAGCGATCTTTATTTATCATGATCATCCGGCTGAACTTGCAAACTAAAGCACACAAACGAAAGCTTTGGTTGATATAGGAACATTAGCATTTCTCTCTAGTGTAGAACTGAATAGGAATGATCAGCTCAATTCTCTTAGAAATCAAGTAAAACAAGAATGCTTTGCTTAATAGGAATATAATGTTAGAATTTCACAGGATGTAGAATCAAATAAATCAGCACAATTCTCGTCAGAAGCAAGCAAAGTACGAAGGCTTTGCTTAAAATAGGAATGATGTAATTTCACAGGAATGTAGAACCAAATAGAAATCAGCGTACATTAATTCTCAGTAGAATCAAGTAAAATTCTCGCGTCCAATACAGTGCTTCTGCAGTGCCGGTATATATTCGAATAATTAAAGTGCTTCTGCAGTGCTTATGCAAATAGAGCAAAGGATATACTTCCTCCGGTTTTAAATTGTTGACGTTTGACTATTTTTGAGTTACGTTTGACCATTTGTCTTATTCATAATATTTTTAAAATTATCATAGATTTTGTTATGATTAGTTTCATCACTAAATGAAATTGAACTATAACTTATAATTTTACATATTTAAGCTAATATTTTGAATAAGACAAACAATCAACATTAACAATTTAAAACCGGAGGGAGTATACAACAGGATCATTAGAATATCCACTGGATTATAGCTTGGCTGGTGGCCAACCCATGCTTCTGCAGTGCCGGTATACATTCCTGCTAAAGGGACTTTATGCATATCTCTACTCCTAAATAAAGACTATCCTAGCTAGCATATTCTGTTAGTTGTTCACAATACTGTTTTGTGGCGTTTGGACGTACATGTCATGCATTAACTCATGGCGCTGTCGCCTCTCCACGTACGCTACGTACGCACGCCATCCCTCATCACTTCATCAGTAGCTAGAGCCATATCTCTCGTTCCCCATGCCTCCCTTTGCATGTGGCAAGCCTGCCATTGCCTATTGCCTACGTCCATGCTACTGAGATCTGGCTACCAAATCTAAATCTAGCAGCGGAGCAGTACAGGGTAGGGATATTTAATTCCATAAAAATATGGTGTTTTTATATATAATCTCAATGTAATCTTTCTTCCAGTGTGAGGATATACAGCATGTAGGCTGATTCAAATTTCAAATTGCAAGAATTTTCATCAATTTGTTTGCAGTTCGGTCTATATATATAGCAGCATCGATGTTTAAACAGTATATAAGCTGCCTTGCAAAAACGTCGATGCAGGTTACACGACCATTATTGTCTAAACCATATTAGATGTGTGACGAAATTAAAGTGGCAAATATCGTTCTCATATTAGAATTTAAAATGTTGAAAAATAAATGGTAATGTTGACTGAAGAAGGATGACATTGATATCCTGGCAAAAAAAAAAAAAAAAGAAGGATGACATTGATATGAGAAGAGAGCTATCATGTCTGTAGGTGTTACACGCTATATATTACATATATAGATGTGCAGTACAAGCTCACAAGAGCACACCAAAATCTCAACACTCAACAGTAACTATAGCTAGGTAGCAGCGCAACCTCTTTCACGTTGCCAAACACTTGTCTCCTTCCTTAATCGTCGCCACCATGCCAACCTCTCGCGGAGGAGGTGGTGGAAAAGAAGAAGATGGCCACCCCTCCAGCTCCATCCTACACGGCGGCAGCGGCGCGGACGCCGGAGCCGACGACGGCGACAATGTAACGGCGAGGCAGGTGTGGGTCCCCGGCCCGGTGATCGTCGGCGCCGGGCCGTCGGGGCTGGCGACGGCGGTGTGCCTGAAGGCGCGCGGTTGTGCCGTCGCTGGTGCTGGAGAAGGACGATTGTGCGGCGGCGTCGTGGCGCCGCCGCACGTACGAGCGGCTCCGGCTGCACCTGCCGCGCGGCTTCTGCGAGCTGCCGCTGGCGCCGTTCCCGCCGGGCACGCCGGCGTACCCGACCCGGGACCAGTTCATCGCCTACCTCGAAGCCTACGCGCGCGCCTTCGCCGTCGAGCCCCGCCTCGGCGCGCGCGTCCGCGCCGCCGCCTACGACGCCGCCATCGGCTTCTGGAGGGTGGTCGCCGTCGTCGAAGACGACGCCGCCGGCGAGGTGGAGTTCCTGTCGCGGTGGCTCGTGGTGGCCACCGGCGAGAACGCGGAGCCGGTGTTGCCCGACGGTGTGGACGCGTACCGCGGCGTGGCCGTGCACACGAGCAGCTACAAGAGAGGGGACGCGTTCAGGGGCAAGAAGGTGCTCGTCGTCGGCTGCGGCAACTCCGGCATGGAGGTCAGCCTTGACCTCTGCAACAATGGCGCCATACCCTCCATGGTTGTCAGGGACAAGGTAAGTCTATGTTCGCATCATGTGTTTACTGGCATGCAGTCAATGTTGATATAAGTAATTGACAACTCCGAACATTTTATTCTGACACCCAGTTTTCCAACAGTTCAAGTAAGTACACATAAAACAATATTTTTGGTGTGGTGAGCAAACACATAGCAGTAACAACTAAAGATCACTTTTTGCCATCAACGTCCCTTTATGTTCGGGTATATACTGATTGCTTTTTTTTTCTTTTTTTTTTTGCGAGTATGGTATATACTGCTTGCTATCTCAGGTACAGAAACAATTGACGTTTTTGGAAGCATATAGGAGGTTAAAATGTAACGCTCTATAAGATCTTTCTATGGGTTTGTAGACTAGACATGAACATAGTATGAATAAACTTATGTGGCAATAGCTTTTAGACATGCTACAGGAGAAACGGGTAGCCCCGCGTTTTGCGATGTAGACAGAAGCAATACAATTCGGCTTTTGTGTGCTAGTTCTGTTGAGTGGTCAATTCTATAGCGCCATGTTTATTTTCTCCCATTTTGTCTCCCTTTCTTTTATGCGTTGTCACTTTCATAAGAAAAGGAATCATAATAGGAAAAATTGAATAAATATTAGAATGTATTTGTTAGCTCAAAATTGGCAAAAAATTAGAATTTGGTAATGTTGAACATTATTGTGTTCGCTAGTTAACTAGAGTGGTTTGGGAAATACTTCAGCGACTCAGCAGAAGTAGTTCAGGACTTGAAGTGAGCTCTCTATAAGTTAGTTTGCAAATAGATGTTATTTTGATATTTTAAGGGCAATATGTTTTTTTTTTTCAAATGAACACGTCTACCAGTTACTTGCTAGCAGTGAGAGCTAACAATATTTTTAGGAAGAAGAAAAAGAAAATCAAAGTTTCAATCCTAACTTGTCCTATTTATGTAGAACAAATGGTAGTCAGGCACTACGCTGCACCGATACGGATACGCGTATCAGTATCGGGGCGTATCGGATACGGCAATACGGCATTTTTCCAAACAACCTGATACTTGGATACGTTTTTTTATTTTTTAAAAAAATAATAATACAAAAGATCCACCAAATAGAACCTGGCAGATGCAAATTAGAACACAAACATCCACCAAATCGAAGCTTCGTGGTGGTCTAGTAGCATAAATCGATTCCCAGAAGTGAATCATCATCAAAGCTCTAAGCTATGAAAATAGAAAGTTGGGATGAGCAAGAGTAGAAGGAAGAAGTGCAGAGGATGAAGGGTGCTTGCCGTCTGAACTGGACTACTGGAGGAGCAGGTCCCGGATGCAGAGATGCCGTCGCCGCGCGCGAGCTCGACCTGCGCGAGTAGCTCGCGCTGCGCGACCTCGCCCCGCTGTCGCTCCGCCGTCGCCGCGCGCCCTCGCCCCGCCGTCGCCGCGCGCGAGCTCGACCTGCCGCGAGCAGCTCGGGCCGCGCGACCTCGCCCCGCCGTCGCCGCGCGCGAGCAGCTCGGGCCGCGCGAGCTCGCCCCGCCGTCGCCGCGTGCGAGCAGCTCCGGCCGCCGTCGCCCCCTCGCTCCCTCTCCCTCTCTGCGCGAGAGCAGCTCCGACCTGTCGCCCCCCTCGCTCCCTCTCCTTCTCTCTCCCCCTGGCGGCTAGGTCAGGGAGGACGGGAATGACTGGCGAGGGAACGGGGGAGCCACTGATATCGTGGGCTGGACCTCGGCCCAAGTATCCAAAGTGAGGTTTATCGGCCCAATACGCACCCGGCCCAAGTATCCGATTTATTCATATTTATTTTTTCTCCGATACTTCGTGGATACGTATCGGCGGCGTATCGGATACGTATCGGTATCGGATACGCGTACTGATACCCATACGGCAGTTTTTTGGAGTATCGGTGTTTTGTAGGTCAGGCATGCATGATTGCCAATGTAAAAGTGCCTGTTAAAAACTCCAAAGTACTTAGTTAATGCTATATTTAAGAAAAATATGTTATAAAATTTCAGGAACCCGTCCGTCAGCATTTAAACAATGCATATTATATTGGATTGTTACGTATCATATAGTATCCATGAAATAAAATCATACTTCCTATGTTCTACTATTTTGTAGCTCCATGTATTGCCAAGGGAGATACTAGGCATCTCCACATTTGGCCTCTCGATGTTCCTGCTCAGGTGGCTCCACATAGAACGGGTTGATTCCTTGCTACTCTTCTTCTCAAGATTTATCCTTGGTGATACGGAAAAATATGGTCTCCATCGGCCAAAGGTCGGCCCACTTCAGATCAAGAGTAAAACTGGGAAAACACCGGTACTTGACATCGGAGCACTCAGAAAAATCAAAGATGGCAAAATTAAGGTAAGTGATCCTGGTTCCCAAAAACATTAGAGATGAATTTCTTGACAAAATAAATCATCAAAAATGGGCTACGGAGTTACAGTAGTAGTTCTAAATGGGGACCTCAATGTTCTACAAAGAATAATTGCACATATATCCAAAGCAAGGCAGAAGAGTCCTAGAGTGAGATCACCAGTCAGTGTAGTCAATGATAAATATATATGTTGTCCTAACTGATGAATCAGGAAAATATTCTGCAGGTGGTCCCAGCAATCAATCGGTTCACAGAGAATGGGGCTGAATTCATAGACGGCCACAGAGAGGACTTCAATGCCGTCGTGTTCGCCACTGGCTACAAAAGCAACGTGCCTTCATGGCTCAAGGTAATTATAGCATGCACATATATAATCGCCAACAGAATTCTCATGAATGAACTTTTGATTGTTGTACAGTATATAAATTGCATCTTATTCAATCACCTGCTTGCAACACATTTATCTTTTCTCTGGTCACACGATGAAATTCATGGACAATTCATTTGAGTTTTTTTTGTAATCATCGATAAATTATTTTGAGTCTTAGGCTTGTCTAGCTAGGAGTTTGGCTTATTCTTACCATCATAGTAGTGGCACTTGGGTGTGCCCAAATTAAAGCCAGACATCAGGGCCTTGATGTTTGGCCCATTTTTCTTGGTGCCAGAACTGAACGACACCTCAGATACAAGAAGATAAATTATACACGCCCCTAACTAACGTTATACCCACGCCTATATTTTCACAATGAGAAATGTGTACTTGATGTCAAGTAAATTCAATGCGCATATCTATAAATGTTGTCCTTGTCCACTTAAGCCGCCTGGTTCTCGATGGCAAGGCATGGGCAATGACAATGATTCTAACAGGACGACATCCCTCCAACGCTGACATGAAGACGAATTGATCATCCAGAAAGTGACAAACAAGGCCAATGTTGATTGATGTTGTGTAACTAATTAATTTGTGAAGGCAAACAATAATATTAGGTAGAGGAAAGAAATGTGCTCAAAATTAAGCTATAGTACGTGCTTTCCGTTTTTCAGTATGGCCCTCGATATGATAGCTGCTAGTCCCGTACTTGATTCCTTGGATCTACTTGCATACATAGATGCATCATTGTGTGTGTGTGTGTACATATATGGACATTCATATGTAGAACTGTAGATGTCATATCACAACGTCAAAGTTTCAATCGTGCAAACTATAATAGCTAGCTAGAGCCAATGGAAGATGGAGTGGGCATTAGCGGCTCAATCTGCTTCATATGTAGCTATCATGCGTGTGCATTTTTGTTTAGTTTCTCTGTGTATTTTTGTTTGCATCATTGTTGTATGATCCCTGGTCAAACAGTGGAGCCCTATCTACATGGGTATTTGGTCTATCTAATAGCGACCAGGGCCAGAAAAAAACTGGTTCATGATGCCATCTCACCACCTTCCACAGAATTCTGTTCAAATTTACCAGCAAGAAGCCTTTCTGCAGAATTCATTCGCAACATATATACGGATACTTTCTTGCAGATTTACTAAATTAGTAATAATAATATAATCTAAAAGAGTATTTGCCCAGTTAACAACATTATCTTGTGCACTCTGCCCAGTTAACAACATTATCTTGTGCGCGCGCACAGACACACACGAAGTTTCTCCTCAAACACTGAAAGAATTGAAGTCTAGACTATCACATAAGTCAAATATCAAATCTTGGCAGCAGATAAATCACCTTTCGTGATAAATTTAGGACTTGTAAAGCACATATTCATCTATTTGATCTACCTAGATCTAATTTCACGTATCATGCATAGAGCCATTTGGTTTGATGCTGAAGAGTCTGTAAACTTGCCTTACCATATAATTTGGCACATTGATAAAATTTGGACATTTGATTTGTCTATCGAAAAGAAATAGAAACTCTGGCAAGGCACCTAGCTTAACTATTTGGCCACCTAATTTATTTTTAGATAATTATATGAAATCTGAGCAGCTATCATAGTGGTCCCGAACACCCAGTTAGCATGTCAAAACTTGGCTTTGTTTCATGAAGAATTCCAGAACAAACCGAACACCCCCAATAACTTGGACAAAACCAGGTACGGGAATTAATGCACGTGCTCTGCACCTAAGCAATTAATTAACTTATGACATACTGGACATGACTGCATGTACCTATTGATAGTCTGCCCCATTTGATTTCCCTTCTTCCATCTAGTGGTGAAGGACATCAGGAAGCTGCACCCCTGTGGGTTGGAAAAGGGATTGCCAGAAGCTCCATGTATGTGGAGTAGTTAGGCGATGCACATGCTGCAGCATTCTGGCCCATAATGATTTTGTGGTGAGGGCCTTCTGGTCATGATCATGTGCAGACAAGTGTCGCCCACTCTACCTTTGTAGGGTGGCCCATATATGTCTGAATGCTTACTTGCTTGATGGATCCCATCTGTCTAATAAGCATACTTGATGGCCGCTTGCAATTCAGTTTTGGTATGCAGTGCAGCTAGATATTAATTTGCAGTCGACCAAACACCTGTTGTGGTTTTCTAACTGGAGAATATAAGCAATATGTTTATTTCCCTAACGGGATATGGATGCACAAGGTTTTTATTTGCCGCACCACCAAGGTCATCTTTTTTATTTTATTGAAATTGATAACTAATAATTAATTGTGAATAAAGCAACCGGCATTTGCATTTAATTTGTTAGTTCTATAAGTATCTTGCGGACAGATTTTAATGAATGTCTTTTCTTATAAATGAATTGAAACAGTGGCCATGGCTTGTGTAAATACAAATTCAAACGGGATTATAATATACTGAGTGTGGAATTGTGGAAAACGCCTCGCGGCTGGAATAGCCTGGGCGATCACATATATACGCGGTGAATACCGCTGCTTGTACAGCAAGTCAAGAATACAACACGATCTCAAAGGATCGGGGTTAGTCTAACTAACCTATATACATATCTCTAATACTGAGTTATCGATCCTAATTGCATTTCATCTTCCTAGGTGTAAATATCTATTCAAGTATATATGATAAACACATAAGTTGCATCTTCTTTCTATTCAATGCGTAGCCCAACTCAGCATTTTAATAAATATGTAGGACGAAGAGTTGTTCAGCCAAGTTGATGGGTTTCCAAGGAAGCCGTTCCCGCACAGCTGGAGGGGGAAGAACGGACTCTATGCCGCTGGTTTCACCAGAAGGGGCCTAATGGGCACCTCCTACGATGCTCTCAGAATTGCCGGCGACATCGCCGACCGGTGGACCGAGGCCCTTGCAAGCCCCACTGCTGCTCACAGGAGCAGCGACCAAGATGCTTGAGGCTATTGCTCAAAGATATATTATTAACCGCATGCTTTGTATGCGCCTTTAGGGTTTGTTCGATCACTAGAATGTTTGTGTT
Organism: Eragrostis nindensis; assembly: GCA_012490785.1. Classification (NCBI taxonomy): domain Eukaryota; kingdom Viridiplantae; phylum Streptophyta; class Magnoliopsida; order Poales; family Poaceae; genus Eragrostis; species Eragrostis nindensis. Next base: position 102,473 of record JAAXCT010000941.1, read on the forward strand.
TGATGTCCTCATTTCAGATTTTTTCTATTTTTTCTTTTCTTTTCCCTCTAAACGAGAGAACTTTTGAGTTGATTGTGTATATATCTAAACTCCTAAAGCACAAGTTCCTGCAAACTTATTAACCGCATCTCTAAGAGTCTCTGTATTCTTCATAAGTTAGCTAAAAAACGAGAAACCCCACCAAAAACTGGATCCAACAGCATCGCTCAGCAAATAACCGAGCCCAACCGTCGCGCCCCCGCGCTGCCGCAGCGCCTCAGTGGTGGCCATGGCTGCCGCCGTCATTCCTCACGCGGGCCCCTACCTCCGCCGCTCACCCGCGCTCGCCGAGGACTCACCCGGTTCGCGCTCTCCTCTTTGCGATGGTGCCGCCCCCGCTGGTTGGCCTTGTTGCCTTGACCCGGCCCCACCTGTAGAGAGGGAAAAGAAAGGGGCTAGGATAGGGTAGGGTGAAAAAAAAGAAAGGTTCAAAGGTGAGGTCCTTCATGTTAGGTATATGAAAAGTCTGATTTTTGGCTAGTCTGTTGGAGTGCACCAAAATATAAAGAGAGAATTTTGGCTAAATGGATAGCTAAATAGGAATATAGAGATTGAGATTTGATTAGAGCATCTCCAACCAATCCTCTATTTTTCATTCTCCATATCCCCATATAGAGGATCATCCATCCTGTTTTTATCCTCTATTTTGCATCACACTCCAACTGATTCTCTAAATGAGAATCTCTGTATTCATTCGCCTTTTTTTATTACTATTATTGTCTCTAAACCCCAGGCTGGACAATACAAAAGATTGCATTATGAGTAGAAAACATGATTAAGACAATACAAATTACATGATTGAGGTAATATTGACAACACAAATTATGAAACAATTATCCACCACTGCCATTATGAAACAACTAGTCAGAAAACCCCCTTAAAATATTTATAAAATAGCTAAACTTGAAATAATAAAATAACTAAAATACCCGTCGCACCTATTTCTAAATTACCCACCATGCCATTATGAGTCAAAAAAATAGCTAAATTCGGAATATAAAAAATAACAAAAATATCCTTCACACCTATTTCTAAATTACCCTCCATGCCCTTACAAGTCCAAAAAAACTAAATTTGGATTATAAAAAATAGCTAAAAATATCTCTAATTCTTATGTTTAATTTACCAACCATACCATTATGAGCAAATAGCTAATTTTTAGAAAAATAAAAATATACAATAAACACTTAATTAATCCTGATTTTTAAATACACCGTGATATATGTCTTAGCTAGAATGGCATATTATCTTATTTTTAGCATGACATATTTCCTTCGAAAGATTTATTTGTAGTACGACACATTCTTTTTTCCTACCATGAGATATGTTAGTTGTTTAGCATGCCACGTTTGTACCACCCTCACTTCTAAAATAAAATCAAATATATTGTTAGATAAATGATGACTCATCTCACACTCAAATTGAGGAACGGTGAGAAATTCTACAATCTATTTTCTATTATTTTATAAATATAGATTATAAACTAGGTAATAACAATAAACTATGTTAAACTCCTATAATAATATAAAAATATTTAAATAGTATAGTATGTCTAGCCGCGCAATTACGCGGGCAGCCATACTAGTTTTGATAACAAGAACAATTCAGATTGGTCTTGTTCTAATGGGTCATTTTGATGCTTACTATTGACATCAACTGAGGCACAACCCTATACCTGAACTCAAATTTTAGCAGCAAAGCACGACCCGCATATTTAATTGCATGACTCCTGTGATTGCAAATCAGAATCCTAAATCACTCTGATCCTTATGCACACAAGCAAAAGCAATTAGCAAGCAAAGGCAGGCAGGCAACTGTAAGTAGTAACAAGCAAGCAAGCAAGCAGCTGCGTTTAATTCGTCCTCGATCGTTTTGGACGCCAGGCATGCATGGCCGAGCAACATCAGATTGGAGGCGACGCTGCTATCCTCTTCTGTGCATCGTCGTGTACTACCGCAACGGGTCTCAACAAGTCGCCACCGTACCAATTAAGGGCGGCGCAGTTCACCATGGATCCAAGATCTCTTAATTTCTCCGGGCGTCTCCTCTCTCATGCGTCTCGATCCTCATGCATCTCTCTAGCACGGAGCTTCCTCTCCTCTCCCTCGCCATGCCCATCACTGCCCTCCACCGGATCTGAGTGGGAGTAGCATATATACGTCAAGATTCACCGCTGCACTGCCTGAGGCCAGTCCACTGCTATGGTGCAGTCGAGAAGACCCATGTGCAAACAGCTCGTGGTTGAGTAGAGAGGGAGACAACCAACGTTCCAGTTGGCATTAGATCTTTCCTACAGCTATGAGCACTCCGTTACTGAATAATCAAATTTTATTTTCATATGACGTTTTGCTTTTTTTACTGGCCTGATTTCTTAGTGTTTTCGTTTCTTTGTTTTTCTTTTGTCTCAGTTGGATTATTTGGCAGACGTAGCTGATGTGTTCTTATTAGCGTCAAATGAGTAAGGCCTCTTTTACAATGGCGTGAAAAATGTTTGCGTGATTCTACTCTGGTTTCAGCAAGGAGCACAGGCATAACTGCGCGCGATTGGTAGTCTAGCATGCCACTCGAAAGGTATTCTCCACTCTCCCATTTAGATGGGTTTTTTGGGACTAATAATTGGTTTATGTATTAGTTTTTAGAATTGAAATACACAGGATGAATTCAGTTTTATCCTAGATCGAGGGGACGTTATATTTCTACAGTACAATCATTCCGCAAAGGTATAACCCAGCTGAGTGCTACTCTGATCGAGTGCCATCACATCTGACACTTTGATCATTTTTAAAGTATAGGAATATGATTGGAGATAATTTTCATAAGGGCAGTGGTGTCTGTCTTTGTGAATATGCGAAATGGTGTGATGATTTGCTAGCCTTGACAGCTAATATGGTGACCAGTTTTAACCTTCAAATATTAATATTTGACATCATACAAGTGAAGAATGGTCAGTATAATTTGTGACTACTGAAAATCTCACTGATATTATGTTTAGCATACTTGTTTCCCCTACTGACACCTACAACCAAGATAAGTATACAAATTGTCAAAATGGATTTGGAGTCTCCAGGAGCCTGACCACCGGGTTGTGGCCGTAAGAACCATATCACCAGTGGCAATAAGACTACCCACAGTGGCCAAGAAAACCGATGCCCAAACGCTCTCTCTCCTCACTCAGCATCGGTGCTGACTGCTGTGGCCACCGATGCCCAAACCAATTTCGGTGCCTCCGGATCATGTTCAGGCACCGGTGCTGAAACAATAAAATAATATTAAACATCACATGGCCGTTGAGTTCCCTGTTCCTTGGCCGTTGGTCTGAAAATAAAATGACCGTTGCCTCTCAACTTCCAACATCCAACTACACAGACCGTTGCTTCAAATATTTGTGATGTATATATTCAAACACACACGAGCTTACAAACACACAAGAGCTTGCATACACGACCAGCTCTGTAGACATGGATAGCTCAACTCCTTTCACCCATTTGCTCAACACACACACTGATTCAGATCTACAAGATTCACAGCCACAACAATTTCACAACTTCAATCCACAACACTATCCCATGAACTACCCACCTCCAGTTTTCCCTAACCAGTATCCACCAAATTTCAATCCTTTTGCAGGTCCATCAAGCTTTCAACACTTCAACTCCACAGCAGGAAGCTACCATGGAGGTCCATATCAAGGCAATATGGGGCAGTACCCACCTGGGATGTTTGGAAGTTTTGCATCCAATGGTCCAGCATCTCCTGTTGGATCAATCTTCTTTGGAGCAAGTGGAGGCAGCAGTTCAAGAGATGAAAGCAGCCCAATCACTTCAGCTTCTCCGGTTGGATCAATCTTCTTTGGAGCAAGTGGAGGCAGCAGTTCAAGAGATGAAAGCAGCCCAATCACTTCGGCATTTTTGTAGAAGATATGTAGAAAGAGATCGTGAAGATGGTAATGAAAGATTGATGGCTGATTATTTCTCGGACAATCCAGTGTACAATGATGTCCAGTTTAGGCGAAGGTATCGCATGAAACGACACCTATTTCTGCATATTGTACACACCCTTAGTGCTTGGTCTCCTTATTTCTGTCAGCGTAGTGATGCATCTGGGAAGGTGGGATTTTCACCATTGCAAAAATGCACAGTAGCTATGCGGATGTTAGCATATGGTACACCTGCTGATATGTGGGATGAGAATTTTCGGATAGCTGAAACCACAATTATTGAGTGCATGAAAAATTTCTGTCAGGGTATCATTGCAAATTTTGGTGAAAAATACTTAAGAAAGCCCACTAGTGAAGATATCCGTCGGTTACTTCACATAGGAGAAGCTCGTGGCTTTCCTGGCATGTTGGGAAGCCTAGACTGCATGCATTGGCAATGGAGAAATTGTCCCAAGGCTTGGAAGGGGCAGTATACCCGTGGTGATCTCAAAGTATCTACTGTCATGCTAGAAGCTGTTGCCTCGCATGACCTCTGGATATGGCATGCATTTTTTGGTGTTGCCGGGTCAAATAATGACATCAATGTCTTAAACCGGTCACCTTTGTTCACTGAAGTTCTCCAAGGAAGAGCTCCTGCGGTTCATTATACTATAAATGGAAATGAGTACAACATGGGCTACTACCTAACAGATGGTATTTATCCAGAGTGGGCAACATTTGTGAAGACAATTCCGTTACCTCAGTGTGCGAAAGATAAACTATATGCAGAGCATCAAGAGGGGGCAAGAAAAGATGTGGAGCGTGCCTTTGGTGTTTTGCAGGCTCGCTTTGCCATTTTACGCAACCCAACACGTATGTGGCAAATGCGATCTCTTACTGAGATAATGTATGCATGTATTATACTGCATAATATGATTGTGGAGGATGAGAGGGATACATTCAGAGTTCGCTATGACGACAACTATGAGAGTGAATATGACCCAGGCAACAATTCCACACCTTTGGCAGGGTACGGACATGGGCCGATTCATGGGTTTTCTAGGCTACTGGAGATAGATGAAGAAATAAGAGATAAAGAAATGCATCATAAGCTTAAGAATGACTTGGTTGAGCATATATGGTAGCGATTTGGAGGAAACCAAGCTTAGATATAATTTCTCAGTGAAATAGTTGTATTAGTTTCCCACTGTAATGGTTGTACTTCCATTGTAGCTGTTGTATTAATCATCATCACACTAGCACTATTTTAGTTATCAGTTGTCATATGCTTGTATTTCTATCATGCGCATTGTCTGAATGAAAATACACTGCCTTTGTATTCTTAGCAGCTTTGCCTCTGCTTTCCTAGGAATAAAAAAATACTTTGAACATCACGAGAGTAAAGGATTAGTACTAACCACACGTAGCAGCTTTGCCTCTGGTCTCCTAGACATGGCGCCTTGCCTCTGCTATTGTCTTCGAGTAGCTGTACGACGGATTACACGCGGCTCCCTTGCTCGCCATCAGCGCGCAGCAGCGGAGGCACCACACGCGGCTCCCTTGCTCGCCACCAGAGCGCAGCAGCGGAGGCACCACATCCCAATCGCCATCGGAAGCTACACGCCGGCAGCGGCGCACCATCTCTCGCCGGAATCTTGCGCCGGCGGCGGCGCGCCGGTGCTCCTGTCGGCCATCGAAGACTTAATCAATTCAGCAGTTTTCACCGGATCCGCGAAGCCCAGACGATTGGTATTCAAGATTTGATTGATGAGACCTTCATTCTTTGGGTTTTGGAGATCGATTTGGGAGGGATTTCTCTGTGGTGGGCGTCGGGGTCAAGGGAGAACGAATGGGGAATTTTCCCATCGCGCGAAGGAAACTGCCGAGGAAAGCGGTGCTCTGACGAAACGGCCCCACGTAAAACTGGGCATCGGTGCGGTCCGCTGCGGGCGTCGAGCAAAACTCAGCATCGCTATGGGCCTGGCCCACTTTTCAGGTTTTCGGCACCGGTTCTGCTGTGGATAGTCTAAAGGTACAACGGCGCAGGGCCGGCTCTGGGCTGGGGCAATGAGGGCGACGGCCTAGGGCCCGGCCCAGGTAGGGGCCCCAAAAAAATTACATATTAGTTGATTACCATACTGCTTAGCAGGCCCAAATCAAGACAACAGCCCAACAAAAGCTATCCATCCCACCACGAATCCACGATCGTCTCAGTTATTTCCCCCGACTCTTCAGCTTTCCTGGAATCCGGGTTGCCGTATTATTGGCGATCGCTGCCGCCGCCGTATTCAGGCCTGGCCGTATTGCTGATCGCCCCAGCCGCCGCCGTGTTGCCGATCGTTGCCGAAGCGGCCAAGCAAGGCAGCGTATCGGCATCGTTGATTTGCACTTTCGCAATTGCCTGCTAGCCGCGACACAGGTAATATCTGTTATTCTGATAGTTAGTTAACTTTATTCATATGTTTTCCTCACCGATTAGTCTTAGCTAGGCCTGATTCAGGTTCAGGTTGTTAACTTAATTTAGGTTGGGGAGGAATGTTGCCCCCGAAACATCTGTCTGGTGCTGCAAAAAGGAAGAAAAGAAAACTAGAAGAGCAGTCTAGTGAGAAGCAAAGGGTGCCATACATAAGTTCTTTCCAAGTATCTCAGTTGCCAATGATAATCCTGATGAGTTGGGAGATTTCGGCAATGCACAGCAAGAGCAAGGGCCTCTGATGCTAGAGAATGCTAGTTTGCATGAAAATTTAAATGAAGAAAATGAGAACAATGATGCTAGAGAGCATGGAGATTTTCAGCACTCATCTCCTGCTGAAAATACAAATGCTGATGAACAGGAAGCATCTCCTTTTTCTATCTTTGATCCTAGGACCTGGGATAGCCTTGATAACAAGAAAAGGGACATCCTAGTTGAAAAAGGACCTGTGAGGGAATACAATTTGAAGTTTCCTGTGGATAGTCTTAACAGACATTTTTCATATTCTTACTACTCTAGAATTTTGATTAATGGCCAAGAGGTTGATAGAAAATGGCTGGTCTACTCTAAGTATGAGAATAAAGTCTATTGTTTTTGCTGCAAATTGTTCAAAACAAATCAAAGTAAGTGTTTGTTGGCATCTGATGGGTTAATGGACTGGAAGCATCTTGGTGAGAGACTCAAACATCATGAGGGCAGGACTGAGCATGTTAGAAACATGAATACTTGGAATGAACTTAGGTTGAGGTTGAAAAAGGATAAGACAATAGATTCTGAAATGCAACGGGAGATTACAGTGGAGAAAGAGCGCTGGAGACAAGTGTTAATAAGAATTGTTTCTACTGTGAAGTTTCTTGGTAAACAAAATTTGCCATTTAGAGGAACAAACGAGAAAGTTTACCAAGATAACAATGGTAATTTTCTGGGAGCAATCGAAATGATTGCAGAGTTCGACCCTGTGATGCAAGAACACATTAGGCGCATTCAAGATAGTGAAATTCATCATCATTATCTTGGCCATAATATTCAGAATGAGTTAATCTCTCTTCTTGCAGCGGCTGTGAAAAATTCTATCTTAAGGATCATAAAAGATGCCAAATATTTTTCTGTGATCTTGGATTGTACCCCGGATGTCAGCCATGAAGAACAAATGACTTTAATTATTCGTTGTGTCAATCTGTCCAATAATGCAGCAAAAGTAGAGGAATTCTTCTTAGAGTTTTTGAAGGTTGATGACACATCAGGTTCGGGACTTTTCGAAGAATTGATTAATGCATTACAATCTCTTGATTTGAATGTTGCTGACGTGAGAGGCCAAGGTTATGATAATGGTTCGAACATGAAGGGAAAACACAAAGGCGTTCAGAAGCGTTTGCTTGAAAAAAATCCAAGAGCATTGTATATGCCATGTGCTTGTCATAGCCTGAATCTTACACTTTCGGACATGGCACAATCTTGTGGCAAGGCCATTTCATTCTTTGGTGTTATACAACGGATATATGCATTGTTTTCACGTTCTACTAAAAGATGGAAGATTTTAGTTGATAATGTTCCAAACTTTACTGTCAAAGCTTTGTCCAATACTCGATGGGAGAGTCGCATAAAAAGTGTTCAGGCAATCAGATACCAAGCTCCTCAAATACGGTCAGCTTTGAAGGAGCTAGAGAAATCTGCTCGGGCTGATCGTGACCCAAATGCAGTAAGTGATGCTCAATCTTTGGTCACAGCACTTGAGAACTTTGAATTCTTAGTTGGGATGGTTATATGGCATGACATTTTATTTTCTGTAAATATGGTGAGCAAGAAGTTGCAGTCCAAAATTGTGTGCATGGATACTGCTCTCAAACAAATCCAAGGTGTCATCACATATTTTGAGAAGTACAGAAATGAAGGCTTCATATCTAGTGTGGATAGTGCAAAATCCATTGCATGTGACATGGGTATAGAGCCAGAGTTTCCTACCAAACGTCATAGTACCAGAAAGAAACATTTTGATGAAAGTAGAAATGATGATGACCAAAATGCAGAAAGGCAATCAGCTATGGAATCATTCAGAGTAAATTATTTCCTAGTCCTAATTGATATGGCCATAGCTTCATTGACTAGTCGATTTGAGCAACTGAAGACATTTGAAAAGGTGTTTGGATTTTTATTCAACTCAAGAAATTTGAAGTCACTGGATGATAATGATCTTCGAAAAAGTTGCACTGATTTTGTACAGACTTTTACCCATGGTAACTCATCCGATGTTGAGTTGAATGATTTTTTTTCAGAATTAAAAGTGTTGCAAATGACCTTGCTAGATGGTTTGATGTCCGCACCTGAGATTCTTCAGTTTGTCATAGATGCAGATTGCTACCCAAATGTTTCAATTGCCTATCGAATCCTATTAACTGTACCTGTGACTGTGGCATCAGCTGAAAGAAGCTTCTCAAAGCTGAAGATATTGAAAAATTATTTGAGGTCAACTATGTCACAGGAAAGATTGAATGGATTGGCTATCTGCTGTATTGAGAGGAATATCTTAGATGCCATTGATCTTGATACTATAATTAATGATTTTGCATCGAGAAATGCTAGGAGGAGTATTTTTCGCAAATCGCAAGTGACAAGCTGATTTGGAGTTTCCTTCTTATCCGAGGTGATATGTTAGCACTTTTTTCTCAATGAATTTTCTTTGTAGTGTTTTATTAACAACTGAGAACCTGTTACTAGTTAATCTTAAAAGTTGGTTTATGTTTGCTGTTTTTCCTCTTTTTTGGTGTACACATTTTATGAGTGAAATATATATATATATATAGCTATAAGGGCCCCAGCTTTGTGTTCGCCCCAGGGCCTTCAAAACCATAGAGCCGGCCCTGTACAACGGCCAAACGATCCAATTGAATATTGACATGCATTGAGCATGAGGCAATGTAAATACATGGAAGAAGTACAAGGATGAATGCACCGAGAGAAAAGTAATAAATCTCCTTAAATTCTAATACAAGGTAGGATGCGTATATTCTATAGCCAGCTATAGAATAAGCTATTCTATAGCCACTCCAGTTTTACGATAATTTTATCACAAATTACGATAAATTGAAGCAAATTTATGACATTTGCGTTCACACATGTGTTACAAGCAAAAACTATGGTAAAAATGTAGTAAATCATGTAGCAAAATGTCGTCAATCACTTTAGGCGAATGTCGTAAATTACTATACTGAAGTGGCCACAGAATAAGTTATTATGTGACCGGCTTTAGAATAATAGCTATCTGCAAAATATATTTATTTGTTATACTTTCAGCTGCAATCAACCATGAACATGCAAAGCACGATAGTGGCCAGGCTGTCCCACGATTAAGATGAACAGACTTGTAGTTATGCTGGCGTACGTGCGACGATGTTGGCGGCATATATTTGAAGATGGTAGTTAAATGTAGCTAGCTTACTATAGGGGTGGCTGTCGAGCCGGCTCGACTCAACTCGGCTCGGCTCGTTCTAGCTCGCACTACGGGAAACCGCTTATTTGCCGAGCGCCAGGGGCACTCGGCAAAGGGCAAAAAGCGTTCGGCAAAGACTTTGCCGAGTGTTACACTCGGCAAAGGACATACGGCAAAAAATTGCCGGCAAATGCCTCTTTGCCGAGAGCCAAATGTCGGGCGCTCGGCAAATACTTTGCCGAGAGCCAGGAAGGCTCTCGGCAAAATAAAGTAACGTGACGGCACCCACACGGCCGTCACGTCAAGTTTGCCGAGAGCCACGTCAAAAGGCACTCGGCAAACCCTTCATCTTTGCCGAGTGCCACGTCAGCAGGCGCTCGGCAAAGATGGGCATATTTGCTGAGAGCCGGGTGTTGGCTCTCGGCAAATATGTCCTCTTTGCCGAGAGCCTTAGCCAGGGCTCTCGGCAAAGATCTGAGGCACTCGGCAAATAATTGTAACAGATTGCTGTAAAATGTTTAAATTCACTATAACCTGGACCAAATCACACCAAATCAAACATAGACAATCACCATCACCAGAGATACATATATATCATCACCATCATCATCACGGGCACAAAAATCATCACAAACACTAAACCACATGACCACAACCTCAAGTTCACATAGAAAGTGTCCACATAGTCCACATAGTTCAAATACAAGTGTCCACATAGTGCAAATTCACAAATGCAAGCACGACTAGCAAGTTTTGGTTCATATATAATAATAGAAGTTCAAATACAACTAACTACAAGTTCATTGACGAGGTGGTGCCCACAGTGACCAAGCATTTGGCGGGGAAATCGGATTGTTGGATCCCGCCGATTGATTCTGCACAAAGAAGAGATTGTGTGTGTAAGATAGACGCATACAAGCTAAAACATCCGATTACTTCATCGTATCATACTTGAAGGTAAGAAATGAAACTACAAGGATCTCAAGTGACTCACCGGAGTGCCTGTAGGAGTAACGGGGAACGGAGGAGTGCCGAGAGTAGGTTGTACCGAAAACAGCCCTGGAGGCGGCGGCGGGAGACCGGGCACACTCTGTATGTACTGGTACATCGCGCCCATCATCAGCGCAGTCCTCTCCCGCTCTGCCTCCAGCTTCGCCTCCATCTGGGCCTCGATCCTCTGCCGCTCTTCCTGCAGCTTCGCGTTCATCTGGGCCTATAATATTTTCATCCAATGTTACAATGCAAGGCAAAGCCATATAAGAATCAATGAACGACGAATAAAAAATAACTAACCTGGAGCTGCTCAAGCTGGATCTGTGAAGAAGTCTGCCGTGGGCGTATGGGCGGGGCTGAGGCCGAGCTTCTTGCTCGGATCTGGGAGAGGGTGGGAGTAGTGGCCGTGTCCAGTGTGCTGTCTGCAATCCAGTAGCGGCCGTGCTTCTTACCTCCACCCACCCTCATGACGACCTCTCCATCAATGTCCTCGGTGCTCGGGTCCCACTCTGGCCCGTGGACCTCCCTAGCCACCGACGTGTACTGACTGAGGCGACTGTGGACGGTGGCGTTGGTGTACGACTCGGGCGGGTCCTCCGGGTTGTAGTCGACCTCGGACGTCGCCTTGCCCTTGTGAGCCATAGCCCAAGCCTTCAACGGGGGGCAAGGCTGCCCACCGTGCGCCGCCGACTGGAAAGAAAACAGAAAGATGATTAGAAATTATACAAGATTGAACGTTACAATAACTACAGAAAGATGATTACAACAACTAGATGAATTCACGTACCCATCTAGCTGCGTACTGGTCGAGGGTAAGGTTGCCTTGGTGGTGTGCTGGACCAGGCATCATCAATCGCCGCTGCCGGCAAGCGCTGTGCGTCTCCTGCCACTGGGGGTCGCACCACCTCTCCACAATGAACTGCCAGCACCGGCCATGGGTGGCGCACCACCACGGAATCACCTACACGTCACAAAGTGCAGAAAATATGGCAAGATGAAAGTAAGCGTACTTAATCAAGTATAGGAAATACGAGAAGATCAAATTACCTCCATGTATTGTTCTCGGGTCAGCTCCATGGTCCGTGCCTCACCCTTCTCCACCCTCATGTTCCGGTACCGAGCGTAGTAGGTGATGATGGCCTGGACGCGCGCCTCGTACATCATGTCCGTAACGAGTTTAGGACATGAGCTGGACGCCGCAATGCGCGCCCGCTCCATATACTCTGGCTCAACCCTGAAGAAATCCTGCACATAGACACGATGTATACTGTTATTATTTCAAGAATATCCAATGAATGCGATGTATTGAGTAAAGCAATGCAAAGATGACTTACAAACAGCTCCTCCACCACCCGGGCCGCCACGTTGTCAAAGTGCCTGTTATCTCGATCTGGGAAATCAGGGGCCTTTTTGTAGTGCTCCCAGGTGTAGGCCGGCTCCTCCTCGTCGCCCACAGTCACGAGGCCAGGAAAGTGCTTCCTGACCAGAAGACCCAGGATGCCATTGGGCAAACGCTTGTGGTCACCTGGAGCGATCCTCGCCCAACCCCTGCCAAAGTGATCAACACAAATGATTAGTCTTTAATGTGATTGATAAGATATCAAATGAGTTAACATTTAAAGTTACTTACTTCTTCGCCGTGGGTCGAACCAACGGGCGTTTGTCAAACGGTATCGGTCGCGGCGGGAGTTGTGCAGGACCTCTAAGAAACACACTCTGCGCGCCCTCAGAACCGCCAGCCCCTGACGCCTCCTCCTCCTCCTCCTCCTCCCTCTCCTCCGAGCCATGAGCGGAAGGTATGTCCTCCTGGACCGACTGCTCCTGCTCCTGCACCTCCTGCTCGTCGTCCTCAGTAGACTCGTGCACGGAAGGGGAAGGCGATGGGTCCCTCGCAGCCTTCCCTCCTCGACGCCTGCCGCCACCTCTGTTTCCTCGACCCTTCACTCGACCCCTCCTGACCTCGGACCCCTCACCTGAGCCGGACCCCTTCCCAGTCGCGCGACCGTAAAGGGACGTCACCGACCTCAGCATACCCCCGCCCACCATCTTTGATCAATCACCTGCAATTAAAAAAGATTAAATCTATCAGTATTTCGAAACATATGCAAAATAAATAAAACATGTATTACAAACTAATATAGTAATGAAAATATTCAATTAATTAGTGCTGACCATACATGTATTAAAAATAATCATCAAGATCGGAATTAGCTTCATCGTATGCCTCATCATCACTATCACGCATGTCGAGATCATCTTCCACGTTCTCCGAAGGCGAAATGTCCTCGTTCAAATGTAAGCGCTCAAGTAATCGCAAGTCATTCGCATTTTGAACCTCATCTCCAGCGTCGTCGTCAACAACCGTTTCATTGTCTAATTCCATTCCAATCTCTTCGGTTAAGAATGGAAGGTACCTTAGGATCTTCACGGGGACCGTGAGCTGCCTCTTTTGTCCTTCACCAGCGTCTACCTCCATGAATCTAGAGGATCCACACTTTGGACAGTATTTTGCTTCCGCATGCTCTTTCCTGAATAAGACGCATCTTTTCGGACACGCATGAATCTGCTCATACGGCATCTTAAGTGCACTAAGGAGTTTTTGTGCCTCATACATGCTCTTTGACAGAATGTTCCCTTCCGGAAGCAGGCTGGCAATAACTGTCAACATAACATCGAAGGCATTCCGACTGAAGCTAAACTGGGACTTTACGGCCATTAGGCGTGCAATGGGGAAGCACCCCGGTTATCCCAGGAGCTTAAACACTTTATTATACCAGTCCCTGGATCAGTCGCTGGTACAATCAAGTCTTACAACAGGTGATATTACAAGTCGCGACCTGGCAGGGGTCGATTGAGAAGCAACAAGAACACTAGTAGATAGGCAACAGTAAATATAAAGCTAAACCAGAAGATGACTTCTAGGTCATCAAACACCATAGCGGAAGCAACTAAGCGGTAGACTAATGCCACAGGCAGCTCGGGTGCGGACGAGACCAAACTCAATCGTCTTCCTCACCGTCGGCGTCGACGAAGTCTGGATCTTCCTCTGTAATCAGCAAGCAAGAATGAGTACAAAAGTACTCAGCAAGTCGCAACCCTTACCCTACCATCAATGGATAAAGGTATGCAATTGGCAGTAGCAAGGTAAAGGCCATCAGGTTTAACATTGCAATAAAGCAAATTTTACACATGCAAGGGTTCAGTTTATAAAGCATTTTAGCAAAAGCATCAAATTAAGATATTAAGGGGTTGGTCAAGTTTTACGTTGCCGGACACCCCGTCCACGACAACCTTCGGCGAAAGGCCGGACCTATTCTCAAAAACAACTCACGCATCAAGGAGATAGCACCCACCCCATGCTAGTTCTTGGACCGAACCAAAGCCATGTCCGTGACCGTGGACTCGGCTATTCGAATAGATTTTAACACTCTGCAGAGGTTGTACGCTGTACCCACAATCTGAGTGCATCACAAGCCACCCATGACGTGGGTGTGAAGACTCACAAAGCCATTACCCATCACAGCATCATCCCGACTAATCGCCATGGGAGTTATCCAGGGGTCTAGCCTCTAATCTAGGTCTTCGACCGGGTCGCACACGTCTGCATCACGTCCACCTGCTCCATGGGCTCCCATTGCATCTCCAGCCTCCAGGCGATTAACAGACTAGCTGGCGGGGTTTAGACTAAGCCGTGCCGCATACACGGTAGTGTGGTCGCACTGATTAAACGGCTAGGTAGGATGTCACAAGCAACTCGGTCCTTATACGAGCCAAGGCAATCATCTCCACATATATGAACCCACCACAGAGGCGGCATTCATCTCCCATATCACTTGTCATAAGCACACCACAGAGGCGACGCTTAATCTTCCATAAACATCATCAGGATCACCTCAGCTCTAACCCAAGTTCATTCATTCATCTTTCTTAAGTTATCACCCAACCTTACTACTACCACACAACACCAATCACGGTTTTCACATTTGCAAAAGCTAAGTATAAGTAGAGCACTTAGTGATACACAGTCCTAAGCATTTCTATAACAAGGAAATCATCCATGCGTAAATAATATTCATACATGGATATCCTAAGTTTCATAGGGAATAAATTAGGACAGGTAATATAAGGCTCAGTGGTCTTGGTCATACTACACAAAGGTTTTGCAAACATCAGGGCAATCATTTCATGCAATAAAACGGCTGCTACGGGTTGTGTTTATAAAACATAGGAGCAGTATGATCAAAGGGAAAACGGATTGTGACTTGCCTTCGTTGACGTCCTCGGGAAGCTCCTGCTCGAAGTCTTCGGCTCCTGGTTCCTGCTCCTCCTCCTCCGCGTACTCGTACTCTCCGTTAGCTACGGTACGCGAAACCGGCACACAAACAAACAAGCAAACAAACACAAATAAATACAAAAGAAATAGAGGATGAGCTCTATAAAAGATGAAACTGGTAGAAATAGATAGAGCTCGATTTTAGATGAATTTAGGAGGAAGAATCAGGTGAATCGGAGTTCGGACGGCGGAGATATAAGTTTTACAGCGAGGACTAATGGTTTATTCCGAAAATGAATTCGGGGAAAAGAATAACGGGTCATGTTGCGTGGACTGGTTGCTGCTGCGTTTGGTTGGAGGGGAGGGAGAGGATGTGATGAGCAAGCTTGGAATGTGTCTAGGAGCACGGGCAAGTTTCTTTAGGTGGCTCGACCATGGCGATATGGCTCCGGAGGGAAAGATCGATGGAAGGCGTATTGTTGGTGGTGAAACAGAGAGGAAAAAGAAGCGGAGCTCACCTGCAGCTGGGCTGGGCAGCGCGCTGGTGAGGGAGCTCGCGGGGAGGGCTATTTATAGCCGGGGACAAGCTTGAGTAGGGAGAGAGAAGAGCATCACCGTGGATGGCATGACAGCGACATCGAGGTGACGGCGACGTGACAAGAGCAGTAGCGGTGCATGCAGGGCAGCATGCGCGTGCGGAGAACGGTAGTCGAAGCGTGTAGCTTTGGGGTGATGTGACTGGGGCAGCAGTGGGAAAGTGGCCAGCTGGTATGCATGCGGGAAAATGGTAGATGAAACGCGCAGCTTTGGCGGTGATGTGATTGTGACGCGATGAGACAGAGTAAAGAGACGACTTGATACGACGGGACAGCTCAAGAATAGTGTCATCACGTGGTTCGGGATGACATGACATGACGCGATGGCATCGCTATGCGCAGGTCGCAGCTGCTGCTGCTGCTGTTTGTGAATGCGGAGCGAGGCATGGGCAGGGGCAGCATGCGAGGCGTGCGGCTTTGGAGCGATGGGACGCGAGCACATTTGGCCAATAGTGGATGCGCAGGGGCCGTGGGACATGGCATGCATGCGGAGGCGACGGGCTGCAGCGGCAGCGCTGTGCGCGGTGGCCCCGGTGGCAGGGCATGGCGCTTGCGTGCAACTTTAGATGAGAGGACATGTGTGCAGAGAGAGGAGAGGGGCCGTGGCGGTGCGTCGCGTAGCTGCGTGCGCGAGCCAGAGCGACGGGACTAGAGCGAGCAGCGTAGTGAATGCTCTGCGGAGCACAAGGAAGGCTGCTGGATTGGAGCGGCAGGGTGGAGTGTTGCTTTAGAGTGATGGGATAGCGGGGCTGCCGGAGCGGAGTGAGACTTTGGGTTGATGGGATGGTTCATGCAGGCTTGAATAAAGGCACGGGTAGGCGAGATTAAAGGCGCGGACCGAGGTAGGTAAAGAAAACATGCGTGCTGTGCCAGTGCACGGGAAGAAAAGACAATGACGAGACGGCGGGGCCAATGGTGTGGCGTATGGTTTTGGTTTGACGAGACGACTCGACGCGACGAGACGACTCAGAGATGGAGTTGGCGTATGGATTTGGGCTGATGAGACAACGACGAGACGCGACGAGATAACACAAGCATAGTGTATAGTGTCGTCACGTGGTTTGAGATGACGAGACGACTCAAGCATAGTGCATAGTGTTGGCACAAGGTTCAAGACGACGAGACGACTCAAGCATAGTGCATAGTGTCGTCAGGTCATTCGAGATAATTAATGTGACGAGATGACTCGTGCGGGGCCGAGCGATGTGCCAGCTTATGCGAAGGAATAAATGACGGTCACTGGGTAGGTGAAGGTAAAAACGCGCTGGACGGCAATTTAGCGCGCGAGGATGGAGAAGGGAAAGAAATAGACCAGACCGGAAAATCCAGTTGGTGTGGTCCAGAATAAGAGAGGGATTTTCGAAAAGTTTTGAAAACTTCCGATTTAAGTTTCGATTTTTATTTAAAATTTTTAGGGTCGATTTTCAGGGCGTTACAAACGGCATCCAGCTGAGAAACCCTGGTATGCCCGTGAAGAGGTTGTTGTGCCGCAGACAACATGTGATAATACGCCTTTGCGGTCTCCTCTGGCTCCTCCTCCCTTGGTTGTTCATGGAACTGTGCTTCATGATAGTCATGTAACATGTCTCCTGCCCCGGCATCATCATCAAAGTCATCGACTCGTTGTCTCACGACCTCCTCTCTCATACGATCGGCTTCACCATGGTAGATCCATCGGGTATAGTCTGCCGTAAATCCATTGTTAGCAAGATGCTTACTCATCTCAAACTTTGTTTGTTTTCTTGTGTTGTTACAACGGCTGCAGGGACACCAAGTGACACCACCTTCTTTAACATTGCCAAATGCTTGTTCCAAGAAAGCACCGGCCTTGTCAATCCATTCACTTGTTTCACAACCCTGACTTGGGCGGCCCGTGTACATCCACTCACGGTCATCCATCCTCTAACATATAAGCGAGCAATATAAAATTCATTGCCATCTACGCGATGTTTACAATGTCTACTAGGTGAAGATAGGTCCTAATCCCACCCGACGATGCGTAGATGGGGTTAGTTTCCAAAGTCTACTCCGGTCCGAGACAGAATTTCGGCAGCACCTCCCCGCTGTTCTCCAAATACACGTCCGGGGAGGGAGATTGTGTATCCGGAGAACAACAGGGAGATGGTGCCGAAACTCTGTCTCAAACCGGAATAGACCATGGAAACTAACTCCATCTACGCATCCTCAGGCTGTCCAAAAAACATGGACAATTCGAAACAGATACGGTCATAGATATGCAAAGATCTGCATATCTCCAACTGTATCTGTTTCGAACGGGAGACGCCTAGGTTACGCGTTACCTACAAACATGAATATATGGAAAAGAGGGGTCTTTTATGTCTCACCTTGCTTTCCTGCAAAGCTCCGACACCTGACGGTGGAAAAGCCTCTCCTCTCCTGCAAAGAATGGAACATAAAACCGTCAATTCAAAATTTTGACAGCACCTCCCCTGTACGGAGAGGTTCCCAAAACCTGCAAGAAAACAACAGCACGATGGCCGACAACCACATCCAATTGTAACCACTTGCTCCAATTCAAACAACCAAATCACTTGGTCCAATTTCAATCTGACCAATCAAATAATTCCAACCAATTCCTCATTTCACAAATATGTAGCAATGACCGATCAAATACCTCGTTTCCAAGAAATTCTATTTTCGAATTCCTCGTTTCCACCCTATTCCTCATTTGTAAATATGTCACAACATACAAGCTATCCATTTTAAATATTAACAAAACCAGAAATGCAATCTATTTCATATTTCATTATTGACAAAAACAAACAAAAAAGAAAAAAAAAAGAGAGAAGAACCTCACCTTTCCTGGGCGTCGACGGCCGGGGAGACCTTGGGGGCCGGCGGCGGTGGGGCGGCGGGTCACGGCGGCGGCGTCGGGCCCCGGGGACGGGGCGGCGTCGGCCGCGGCGTCGGGCTGGGGGAGCGGGGCCTGGTGCGGGGGAATGGCGGGTGGAGGCGGGCGTCGCCGTCGGGGGAGGCGTCCGCGTCGCCCCGCGTCGTCGGAGGCAGCCTCGCCGGCGTTGGTGGAGGCGGGCGCCAAGGGCCGGGGTCGCGTGGCGTGGCGGTGCGCCCAGGGCCGGGGGCGCCGGGGCCTGGCCGGGGTCGAGGAGCGCCGGGGCGGGGTGGAGGAGGGCCCCGGCGGGGTGGCCGGCGTCTGGGTGCCGGGGCGGAGTGGAGATGCGGGACCGGGGCGGCGTGGCGGGTGGCGGCGACGTGGGGTGCCGGCGAGGAAGGAGGACGGCGTGGCGGGTGGCGGCTCCGGCGCGGCGTCTTCCGGGGAGCACAGACGTCGGCGAGGGGGCGGGTGGCGGCGGCGCGGGGTGTCGGCGGCTCGGGATCGATGCGAGGAAGAAGATGAATGAGAGAGAGAGAGAGAGAAAAGAGGCCGGCGCGCCCAAGATCTAGATCGAAATTTTGCCGAGCGCCGTGATTTGGGGCTCTCGGCAAAGATAAGCCACTCGGCAAAAACGCTTTTGCCGAGAGCCATGGGCCCACACTCGGCAAATATTTTCAAAGTGAAGTTCAAAAAAAATTTAAAAATCACAAAAAAATTCAAAAATTCACAAAACTTTGTCGTGATACATGTTACATGTTCTGTTGCCTACAAAAAAAGATTTACAGCAAAACCATAACGTCACCATCGAATTGATTCGACATCTAACGTACACATCACAACTCTATGGATCTTCTTCGGGGAAGCTCCAGTTTCTAAACAATGTACGTACGAACTTTTGTGAAACTTTTTCTACGATTTACCATGACCTCCACGTATCATTTAGTGATGGCAGAGCAAGTCTCATAATTTTCACACTTTGTTTGTATTTTATAAAATTAAAATACAATTCGACCCCATACTCGCTGTAATATTTTATGTACAAGAAACATGAATTTTCCTTCCATTTCATGGTTACGGCCTCAAATTGGACTTAGAAACATGAATATCGTTTTTCGAGTCACTATATTTCATTATTTCAATCACTTGCAGTTCAAATTTGACTTACCTTCAATAAATACTTTAAATGAAATAAATTACTTAAATATAGCCAACGATTCGATAAAAACACCAAATTTTGACATGATGTACCTTGCATACATACAAGGAAGGTTAAAAAAAATAGTGGCCAAAAACGAAAAAAAAATTTAATTTGCCGAGTGTCCAGGCAAGGCTCTCGGCAAAAACTATTATTTGCCGAGTGTTAGCCTCTACACTCAGCAAATACCAACCTTTGCCGAGTGTCCCTAACGAACTCTCGGCAAACTTTTGACGGAGTTTGGTTCCGTTACGTGCGGCCGCTGCATGTGCGTGGCACGTGATCCTGTTTGCCGAGGGTTTTTTTTGCCGAGAGTTTTTATAGTCTTTGCCGAGAGCCTGGCGTATGGCTCTCGGCAAAGGATACTTTTGCCGAGAGCCCTGACAGCTGGCTCTCGGCAAAGGATATTTTTGCCGAGGGCCGTCTTTTTGCCGAGAGTGTTGCCCTTGGCTCTCGGCAAAGAGGCTCTTTGCCGAGAGCCCGACAAATAGCGCTCGGCAAGGAGTTTGGCTCTCGGCATATAGCCGGTTTCCCGTAGTGTCGTTAGACTAATGAGCTAGCTCGGTTCGAGTCATTAACACTAACGAGTTAAAATTGTAGTTCGGCTCGACTCACTATGCTCATGAGCTAGCTCGTTGTGGCTCAACGAGCTAAGTATGAAACAATTATCATTTTAATAGTCTTCTAAAAAGGAAAATGAGAGCAACAAATGCATAAAAATAAGTCTAAATTTGCACCTAAGATCAAGAATGGTAGAATTAATCATAAAATTATTTTTTCTACTAGTATTAATTAGATTTGTCTAACCTAGTATTTATCATGGCCATAAAATGAGCATTTTAGATTTATTGTGTAGCTCGTGAGCTAACTCGCGAGCCAGCTCGAGCTGGCTCGAAAATTCTAACGAGCTAAAAACCTACCTCACCTCATCTAAAATTAAAACGAGTCGAGTCGAGCCGAGTTTGCTCCGAGCTGAGCCAGCTCACGAGTCATGAGTTTTATTGCCACCCCTAGCTTACTAGCAGAAACTGTTCGCTCGATCCTGTGTATGTATGATTATCACACTGGTACAGTTATATATATCTGTTTAATAACAGATTTACTCGAAACATTTTTGTTTGTTTATTCTGACCACCTTATGAGCAGCTTGTTTATCTGCCTTGGGCTATCTGTCACTTGATCCTGGATGGATATTCAACGCTTGGATGGACTAAACAAAAGGGAGCACGAGTGATGCACATACGCATTTCTGAATTTCAGCCGAGGCTACTCATCAATGGAAGGCCGGCAGATTAATACGTGCTTCACACATTCTCGAAAAAAGAAAGCCGGCAGACTGACCTTTCATGCATCCAATACCGCACCACTTATTCATTTCACACCATAGCTACGATACCATGCTCGCCTGATACATGCCCATTATTCGTCTAACTGTCTAGGGGAAGAAACACTACACGAGGACCACTCCATCAATCTGAATACAAATTCATGAAAACGCGGATGGAATGTCTATACACATGGTGTAGCTAGCTGGCCACATGCATATCCGTTATTCATATATCTACCCAGTGGAGATTCAACGCATTTTTTTTATTGAAAAGAAGAAAAAGGAGCATGAGTGCAGCATGCGTCTATCCCATTGAACCGCGCGTAAAGTATATACAGGTAACTATGGCTTCGTCAATTTGAGATTGGCTGCGGCAATCTCACTTTCAAGTATTGTGAGTTGGTCAGTAGAAGGGCATCCTACTGAGGGCACGGCATGGTGGTCAGCGCTATAATCAACGTGCAAGGATGAACTATGAATACCGTATCTTCATCTTGAACCGGATCGATTGCAACGAAATATAATCAAGACCTGGATTTTAGAGATGGTGATTGCATCGAACGAGATAATTATCTATCCATTATAACTGCTGACAGCTGTCTTTATTTTATTCAAGAGAATAAACATACACGCCGTGGCACGATCGATCACTGCAGCAACGCGTTTAACAATTGTTTATGTATATACATTCAGCGAAACCCGAGCGCTGCTGATGACACGCATATGGATATACGCGATGCATCTATAACAGGGCGGCGGCAGGACGGTCACCTCACCTCATCCCTCATACTATTACTACCCAGCAAGCGAGCCAAGCAAGCCTAGAGCACAAGGATTCAGACACTTTTGCCCATGGCAGCGGGCAGCAGCAGCAGCAGCAGCAGGATGCTCTGGAAGCAGCAGCAAGGTCTGTCGGCGATCTTGCTGATGATGGCCTTGCTCGTGGGCCTTCCTGCCCTACCACCCACTACCGCACAGCCAATTCCCTGCGATTCATCATCGCGTGGTGATGATGTGATACGTTGTGCAGATGGCTCCGAGCAAGAAATTCAAAGCCTCGGCTGCTGCAGTATCCTGAAGAGGACCGTGAGCGACTGCTCCTGCTTCGTCCTGGGTAGCATCGCGGCCAGAGGCGTCGACATGAACAAGATATGCGGGGAAACTGACATCCACGGCGCGTGCGTAGCTAAGGCTCAGATGAAGGCGGAGGAAGAGGCGCAGAGGGAGGAGGAGCAGGCGCTGAGGAGGACGCGATGGCCTGCGTCGAGTTGATGCAGACGTACATGCGCCGCCGGTTGCCAGAAGCAGTGACCGATCGATTCCATCGATCCGGTAGCCTCTTCTTTCATGCATGTTTGCTTGCTTGCATTGCAGGCGCCACACAGATCGATCGACCTCTCCGGCCGGCTGCCTGTTTCCCTTGATCATCTTTTGTTTCCTTCGCTCCATGCAGCCAGGCAATGTCTGCCGCGTCTGAGTGCTTACTCTTGCATCGGTTATGTTTGGTTCCTTATTTGTCCATACCATTCAACATCGGTCCTTTAAGTGGTTTTCAAGGTGGTTTCCCACATGTGGCAGTGCTGATTCAATGTTGCAAATATGGATGAATCAGATTCTCCTCTCTCTCTCACTCTCCCAGCTCGATCGTACCTCTGTCTCAATTCCCTACCCAAAATTTCCTCCAAATCGCCACCAAATCCCAAATCTCGATATTTCTCCCAACTTGTCTTCCTTCAGCTAAATCGCCCTAGCAGTTAGCTTCATCATGCGGCGTGGTCATGTTTCAAGCGATTAAATATGTGCCTTCACTTCAATTAAGCAGATCGGAGCTGAAATATTAAACTATGCGGCGGGGAAGGAACGAGAGACGGGCGCAGAACGGCTGGGTCGCGGGAGGAGATGCTCTATTTTTTGGTCATTGACCCCATGAATCCCAAAATAGGTCTCTTTTTTTAGTCATCATTGGAGGCTTGTTTTTACCTTTTTACTATCCATTTTGGGTATTTATAACCATATGGGTGACCCGTTGGAGAGATATCCTCGTCTCCTCGCTCTCCCACATCCCCATCGTACCCATCGCTGATGGTGTGGCCGACGTCTCGCTCCATCCCGATTGCTTCGCCGCCTGGCCCGCGGTTGATGTTGGTTGCCCTCATCCTCTGCGCAAGAGCATCCCGCCTCCCTCCCAGCTGGACGGAAGCCGTCGACACAGCTAGACGTCGGAGGGACATCGTCCGGGAAGAAGACCTAAAGGCGGGAAAGGAAACACAGGCAAGAAAGGATGCAGGCTACATTCAATACTAGGAACCCCTTGTTTGCCGAGTGTCACGGTGTTTGCCGATTGCTTTCCTTCGAGCACTCGGCAAACGACCTATTCGCTGGCATAGTTTACACACTCGGCAAACCACACACTTTGCCGAGTGCTCAAAAAGCGACATTCAGCAAAGGACCTATTTGCCGAGTGCCCCCATAACAGAACTCGGCAAACTCAGGAACACTCGGCACATCGTGTCACGCGACCGGCACGTGCGACGGTTGTCAGTAACTGACCAAGTCCGTCAAGGCTTGCCATGTGTCCGCTAGAGACACTTGGCAAAGGTCCAACTTTGTCGAGTGTATCAAGCTGCACTCCGAAAAGATCCAACTTCGCCGAGTGTTTTCTTCTGACACT
Organism: Eragrostis nindensis; assembly: GCA_012490785.1. Classification (NCBI taxonomy): domain Eukaryota; kingdom Viridiplantae; phylum Streptophyta; class Magnoliopsida; order Poales; family Poaceae; genus Eragrostis; species Eragrostis nindensis. The sequence goes on from JAAXCT010000941.1 coordinate 126,237, forward strand.
CGGCAAATTAATTTTTTCCCTCCTTTTCTGCCCACAAATTTTTTTTCCCTGCGGTCCACAAACTATACATGGTACTTCATATTAAAATTTGATATATTTTTCAATCCGTTTGCTATATTTTGGTCATTTATTTCAGTTAAAGTATTTTTTCACGATAAATCAAATTTAAACTGCAAGTGATTCGAATAATAGAATATAGTGAATCGAAAAATGATATTCGTGTTGCTGAAACAAATGTGAGGCTAGGAAATGAAAAGAAATTTAGCGCATCTTGTTCGTGAAATATGACCACGAACGTGGGGTCAAATTGTATTTTAATTTTATAAGATGCAAACAAGTCCTAAAATCGTGAGACTTGCCCTGACATCATGACATCGTACGTGGAGGTTGTGGTAAATCGTAGAGGAAGTTTTGCACAAGCTGTCACATACGTTTCTTATTACAAAACGAAGCATCTCCGAAGAAGAACCATAGAGTTGAGAAGGATTTGTTGAGATTTCGAATCAAAATGATGTTCGAATTGAGTTTTGACTTCAAAACTTTTTCATTGGCAATATACCATGTAAATTATATCATGTCAAATTTTGGTTATTTTTTGAATTTGTTTGAATCTTTTTAAAAAAATTGCCACTCCAGAGTTTGGAAATGGAGTTTAGAAATGGAGTCGTTGGATGTCCAGAGTCACAGCTAGCTCCAATGTCATTTCCCTAATCATTTTCACACCAAGCAAGAGGCGGGTGCCAAAATTAAAACATTGCCATCTTTTTGACGCGTCCTTGTTTGGCCAGATAAGGTACACTGCAAACAGAGTTTAATTCTTGCAATAAGTTTTATGAATCATACTTCCCTGACAGAATTAACGTGCAATTCGTGGTCTTTAATCTAACAAAATTTCTTGGATCCTGAGCCTAAAAGTCTCTAGCTTGCTTTCCTTCTCTGCCCTCTTCCCTTCAACTCAACACAAATGTGATGTGGCAACTTGATCTTCCAGCCCACAAACGACGTGCAGGAATGAATGGCCGATTGCATCAAAAGCAAATAATTCATCAATATTGTTCTGGTGCTTGATCCTGGGATGGATATTGAACTCTTCAAAAAAGTAATAATCAAATTGCCCGAGTGAAGCACAAGTTTATATATTCTATTACTAGATGAATGCCCGTGCGTTGCTACGGGCAGCGCAAATTTGATAAGGCAATGCAATAGACAATAATACAAATAGTGTCCAATTTAACTTTGTTGTGGATTCTCTCTCTCAAGTATTATTTCTATTGAAGCACATTCCTACTCCAAAGTGTAGTTACAGATGGATATTTCAATGCGCCACCTGGAGAAACGGGTCATTTCTATAGGCAGCACACAAAAGGTGCCTCCCAGGTTGTGCATTTCAGAGGCCTTGTGTCATCCATGTAACCAGGCCCGGATAAAAGATAAAATGGGCTCAGGAGTGCGCAAAGACGCACACAAAAGAAAAATTGATTGAGCCCGCATCAATAATTTTTAGCACTCCTCTTTGAAATTTCATTTGCGTTTTGGGCTGAAAATTAAGAACATGAAGTGCTCAATATGCTTTTACATGGGTCATATGTTTTGTGGGCTTGTGAAGCATACAAAATCAAGCAATGCATGCGCAACTACTTGATTACCATACATGAAGAAGTCCCGTTTCGCTATAATTTGTTTCAAAATTCTTATGAGGTCTGAATTTTTTCTGCCAAAATTAACAGCACCCCGTTGCAATGGCATAGCATGGCAGCCAGGGGTTGTTTCATGCAGACTTTCTTCCAGACAATTTTCGAATTGGCTTCATGCAAGTTTGAGAAAGATTCACACGAAATTGATGAAGCTTTCGTGGTCACTTTGTGTAAATTCAGTGTGTCGTTCTCACCAGTCCTGGACATCGTCAAAGTAGGATTTCTACATTTGAACAATGAAAGTGATGCAAACTCTATGAAATGACTCTGCAAGCAATACGCACAAGTAAAAAATATGCACTAGTAAACAGCTCGTTAATTTTGAATAAAATCGTTGCACAAAGAATTAATACAAATCAAATTTAAATTACATTTCCATAAATATTTTTGTACAAACAATTGTACAAGCTTCACCATCGATCATGACTGCGGCACCTGTGGGGAGGAGCGTCCAGCTCTGCCGTCAAAGAGCGCCTCCATCTCCTCAAGGGTCTTCCCTTTGGTCTCCGGCAGGCAGGCGTAGACGAACACCCACGCCGCCACCGAGAACGCGGCAAAGATGTAGAAGCTCCCGGCCATGCCCACGGCCTCGTACATGGAGATGAAGGTCATCCCCACCAAGGCGCTCATGACCCGGTTCAGCGCCGTCCCGACGCCGGTGCCCTGCGCGCGCAGCCGCAGGGGCAGGATCTCGGAGCCGTACATCCAGATCACCGGCCCGAACCCCAGCGAGAACGTCGCCATGTACGCCGCCGCCGCCGCCACGCACGTCGCCGCCGCCCACCATGTGGCGGATGGCGCGCGAAGCGAGAAGCCGAGCACGAGGAGCGACGCGGCCATGCCGCCGGCGCTGACGAGCAGCATCGGGCGGCGGCCGAGGCGGTCGGCGAGGAAGAGCGGGACGACGATGGACGCCGTCTTGGCGACGCCGAGGAGGACGGTGGCGCCGAGCACGGCGCGCTCGGAGGTGACGCCGGCGTGGCCGAACACGCGCGGCGCGTACAGCACCATGGCCGCCACGCCGCAGGCCTGCTGGAAGAACTGCAGCCCGGTGATGGCGAGCATGACGCGGCGCACGGCGGGGGTCGGCCGGAGCAGGATCTCGCGCCACACGCTCGTCGACGCCGGCGGCGACGCGCCGCCGCCGCCGGTCTGCTGCTTGGACGCCGCGGCCTCGACGGAGGCCACGATCTCCTGGAGCCGGCGGTCGGCGGCGGCGTCGCCCCCCGCGGTGCGCGCCAGCACGCGGCGCGCCTCGTCGGGGTGGCCGTGGAGGACGAGCCAGCGCGGCGTCTCCGGCATGACCAGCAGCGCGGAGGCGGCGAGGAAGAGCGGCGGGACGGCGCCGATGCCGATCATGAGCCGCCAGTTGAGCGTCTTGGGCAGGCCGGCGAGCGCAAAGTCGGCGATGTAGCTCAGCAGGATGCCCGAGTTGCCGGCGATCTGAAGACGTGGCAGGAAAGAATGTAAGACTTCAGAGCCGCTTGACAGTGACAGTAATAGCAAAATTACTTCAATTTCTTGGTAAAATTTATCAAGCATGCAAATTTGGTTTGATTTCTGAATGCGACCGTGCATGCGTAGCTGTAGCTGACAGGCGACACCTAATACTGTACCACCGACCTGTACAGCATAACAGCAACAATAATAACACAGACCAGCCCCAGCCTGGGTTGTTTCAGAGAAGTCCCCCCATTCGATTTCGCTCTAGCATATTCGCTAAATAATTTAACAAGTGGTACTAGTTCTAGATGCAGATTTCGCTCTAGCTATCTCAGCAAGTTTCCTTATTTCAGTGATCTTGTCGTCATGCTGCTTGCCTAGGACTTAAGATCTCTTAGCGACCAACTTTGCAATCTTAATGCAATCTTTTTTTAAAAAAATGTTTTGAGGGATAATCTTGATTCGTTCTTTAATTAGTCATCACGTACCCCTCCCGGAATTAGCATTAGCAACAAAATTAACAAGCCACGCACGCGCGGCGGAGCGACGCCGCCCCGCCGCCGTCGGCCGGAATCTACCGCACGCACGCACGCACCTCGGGGATGGAGGAGAGGAAGCCTCGCGATGCCGCCGGCGCGATCTCGGCGATGTAGACGGGCGCGACGACGAGGCCGAACCCGCAGGCGACGCCGGCGAGGAGCTGCCCGGCCATGAGCGCGGCGTACCCGCCGGCGGCGGCGGTGACGGCGGAGCCGGCGAGGAACAGGGCGGCCGCCAGCGCGACGGTGCGGCGGCGGCCGGCGCGGTCGCAGGCCCAGCCCGCCGCCAGCGAGCCGACGAGGGAGTAGACGCTGGTCAGGCCGATGAGCACCTCCAGCTGCCCGTCGCTCACGCCCAGGTCCTCCTGCACGTACTTCTGCGCGCCGCTCATCACCCCGCGATCTGCACGTACGTAGACAGCAAAAGAACATGAGAATTCTACGCAAATTCCGGCGAAAATTAATCTTTTTCCTTTAGAAGATCATGTTCATAACATGGGCAATTTCATCGAGATCCAAATTGTTCACGAGAAACATGCATGGTAATTAACATAAATAGTGCGCTTACTGTATCCGTAGATGATGGAGGCGAGGGAGGCGAGGAGGGCGCAGACGAGCGCGTAGCATTCCCGGCGGCGTCCGCCTTCGCCGCCTGCTCGCCGGCGGTAACAAGCAGCTTCGCCTCGAGATCCTCATCCTTCTTCATCGTCGCCGGCCGGCTGCTCGCTCTCGCTTGGCTCCTAGCAAGCTCGAGAGGCGTGCAAGCTGCTGCTGCCTCTGCCGCTTCTGTCTTCTGATACCGAGCTCCTGTTCGTTCCAGAGATCATATCGGCAGCTAGCTATATATGCACGACGTGACTCGACGCGCTGGCGCCCCACGGAATAATCGTGGCGCGGTTGAGCCGACACAATGAGAGGCCTCCGGCGCGGCGCCGCGCGCCAATGGCACACCGTGCGCTCGGCACCTCATTATTTTTTTCACACATTGTTTATAGTTATATAGTCTCTTGCGGACACGTATGATAGAAATATAGATGCATACTTCTCTTGTTCAGATATTTTTTGATGTCTTCAGATATCCAAATTGTATTTGCTTTTTGGGGCATTTACGTTTCTATCCCTGGTGTGCCATCCAATTTTGATTTTATCATTTTTTTCAACTTTGCGATCTTACTTTTGATTTTTCAAACTGAACCAAAAAGCTACCCTTGTGGTTGCCTTTTTAACCCTGGTTTTGAAGCAAATCAGGGTAAAATAGCAGCCACAGGGGTAAATTCTCGCTTCAATTTAAAAAATCATGAGTAGAATCGCAAAGTTAAAAAAAGGGCAAAATTAGGGTAGAAACGCAACATCTCTTGCTTTTTTGTTGTCCTAAATATCAACAAAACTAAAACGGAGGGAGCTAGAATTCTGTTGGGGATCGGTATTTACGATAATAACGACACCCCCTTTCTGCCTTTGGTTTTTTTTGGCTGCAGGTAACCTATCTGCCGACATTTCGAGCTTCGGCAGAGAATTAGCGGCAGCCCAGGGAGCCGCTATATCGGGTCGCCGCCATTGTTCGACGATACCCAACCGCTGGCGATGAATTGGCGGCGACTAGGAATGGCGTCCAAGAATGGCGGCAATCCCTGAAGGAGATGAAGCCCGGCATGACAACGTCCAAGGATCGGGCTGGCGAATGACGTCACCTAGCTAGGGTTTCCGTCGTCAAACGGAAATGTCGTTTGTACCCTTTTGACAATGTTGTACAGAATATTCCGCGAATATAGTGGGTGGCCAAGGGTAATTTGGTCATGTCAAAATAACCCTTGGCCTCCCCTATAAATACCCGCCCCCGGGCTCCGTAGAACGGGACGGAACAGGAGAATGGACACCCTTGGAATGAAATGCTGTTCCCTTGTTCCTTGAGTGTCATTTGATTGTCTGTGTCGGGATTCTTTGTTACGATGAAGAATTCCCAACATTGGCGCCCACCGTTTGTGTTGCTCGAAAATACCACCCGTGATGCCACAAAGAAAGAAAAAAGCACCTAGTCCAAAAACCACCATCAGTTTTCACCCGCCGGATTTAGAGGAGGAAATTCTCCCTCCCAACCCGGCATTCTCGGAAGAAGAAATTCGTTGGGCATTCGTTCAAGCGAGGCAAATGGCCGACGAGGCCAATCGAATTTCCGGCGCGGCGGAAGGAAGCCTAGCCGCCGGAATTCGGCCAGGTGATCAGGACGTCGCCGCCAAAAGCTCCATCGACCTCACTTTCAGTGAAGAGGCAGAAAAGTTGAAGCAAGCAAAAGCCGGCAAGAAATGGGCAGAACCACCGTTGACAATCAACCCTGAGGAAAGTGATCCAGAGGAAGATGAAGTCGACAAGCAAATGCGTCAGCTCTCCAACTTGCAACAACTTGGGAAAAGACTCAAACTAACAAAGGAGAAGATAATCTCTGAGGAGAGGGCTAGAGAAAAAGAAAGGCTTCGGCTACAGATTGAACAAGCAAAGGCGGCAGTCGCGGAACTGCAAAAAGAGCTCGATGAGATGACAAGCACCACAGGGCAAAATAGCGAAGCAAAGAGAGAGCACTACCAAGTGACTCCCGACTTTGAAACAAACAACAATGGCGAAGGCCATCATAAGCCTCGGAATGCATACCGCCAATCTGTACCTTTCGTGAGTAAATTCGACAAGAGCTCCCCCTTGTCAGAAGGCCTCCAGTTGACCCCATGGCCAGCAAAATACAAGCCCATCTCCTTATCAAAGTACAATGGCTCAACCGACCCGAGACAATTTTTGATGTCATTTGAAGCTGCAGTAGCATCTGCTGGAGGAGATGATACTGTATTGGCCAAGACCTTTGTCACCGCAATTGAGCATCAAGCCCTCGAGTGGTACTCTAGGCTGAAGCCCGGATCAATATATTCATGGGAGAACCTAAGGGACAAATTGACGACAAACTTTCAAGGTTTTCACAGAACATCTATATCTGCAGATGAACTGAGAGCATGTGTTCAGCAAGAGAAAGAGCCCCTCCAAGACTATTTTCAGAGATTTGTCAAGCTCAAAGCCCGAACAGATGATATTCCAGACCAAATTGTCATTGATGCCGCAATTGGAGGGTTGCGAGCCGGCCCTTGTGCCACTCATTTTTCCATGCACCGCCCTTCAACACTCGAAGAGCTCTTCTCAACGGTCGATCAGTTCTGTAGAGCTGACAATGACCACAGAAGAAGATTAGAGCAGCAGAGCGCGCTGCGGCAGGCGAAGAAAAACCAATCGAGCCAAAGGCAGCAGGATTGGAATTCGTCTAGGAGAGGTGGCAACAACAATCAGAGCCAGAACTCCAACCTAGTCAATCATATCGACAACCAAGAAGACAAAGCCGACACAAGCAGCTCTGCCGGCAATTTTCAGCACAGAGGAGGAAGAAACAATCGCTCTCGAGGAAGGGGTCGCGGCAATTCGCACAACTCGCGAAACCAGGAGTCAAAAAAGCCATACTGTCTGTTTCACGGACTTGACAAGGGTCACACCTCCAAGGAATGCCCAGAAACAAAAGATGCCATGGAAAGAATGAAAGCCAAGGAGCAAAGAAGCGAAACACAGAGAAGTGTCAATCACACGTCTGCCGCCAATTCTTGGAACAACTCACCTTTCGGTGCCTCCTACCCATTCCAATACTTCCAAAATTCTTACAACCCTCACCACCACTTCCAAAGCCCATACCAACCTCATCCACCACCCTCGCCGCAAATTCAGCATTTGGCGACTTCCCAAACAAGTTCACACGTGCCCCAGCCGCAAATTCCTAGAATTACTGCCTCGGAGGAGCCGCCTTTACCTCCTCCACCGCCATTTCCAAAACAGTCAAACCAAAACAATTCCTCTCAGAGCCTTCCAACTTATGGAGTCATCCTGCCAATCACCGGTGGATCTTCATCCGAGTTTGAAAGTAAGAAACAAAAGAAAAATTACTTCCGAGCCAATCACCCGTGGTGAAATCACGGTGGTCGCACATTCCAATCACATTCACAGAAGCTGATCTAAACCTCCGCAGCTACCCTCACACAGATGCCATGGTCATCCAGGCGAACACCTATGGTTGGTCAGTTACCAAAATCCTTGTTGACAATGGAAGTTCGGCAGACATCCTCTTCAAGAGAACTTTTGACCAGCTCAACCTTGATTCATCTCTACTTCAGCCTTCTGAATATCCCCTGTATGGTTTTGGCGGGAGAGAAGTCCGTGCCCTCGGCAAAATAAGCCTACCAGTATCCTTTGGTACCCTCGACAATGCAAGAACTGAGCACATCACATTTGATGTGGTCGATATGCCTTACCCTTACAACGCAATCTTTGGACGAGGAGTCCTCAATGCATTTGAAGCAGTTTTGCACAGCTCTTATCTCTGTATGAAAATACCGGCACACAAGGAGGTCATCTCAGTTTTTGGCGATCAGCAAGAAGCCAGAAATATTGAAAGGGCGGCAGCCCCCGGCCAGAAGAATGTTCATTTTTTGTATGCTCACCCGAATGTGCACGTCTTGTACCCGGCAGGAAAAAAGCCAGGGAAAGAAGTCCTCCAGTTGGAAAAAGAAATGGACAAGGAAGAACCAGCAATTGCGGCTAACGAGGAAACAAAGAGAGTTCCATTGGACAAGCATGTCTTAGGACAGGAAGTGATAATTGCGGCAGGTATGCCGAAGGACATGGAAAAAGCTTTCGTCCAGTTCCTTCGCAAAAACAAGGATGTTTTTGCCTGGTCTGCAAGTGACCTAAAAGGCGTCAGCCGAGATATCATAGAGCACAAGTTGCGAATTGATAAATATATCATACCAAAGAAGCAGAAACTCCGTAAAATGTCCGACGACCGGGTCGAAGCAGTCAAGGCTGAGGTACAGAGGTTGCTTGACGCAAATGTTATCAGGGAGGTGAAATATCCAACCTGGCTGGCAAACACAGTACCAGTAAAGAAGAAGAATGGAAAGTGGCGAATGTGCATTGATTTCACTGATCTCAACAAGGCCTGTCCTAAAGACGATTTCCCACTGCCCAGAATCGACAAGATTGTCGATGCAGCGGCGTGCTCAGAACTCCTATCACTGCTGGATTGTTTCTCCGGATATCACCAAATCTTCATGTACAAAGAGGATGAAGAGAAAACAAGTTTCATCACCCCTTTCGGAACTTATTGTTTTGTCAGAATGCCGGAAGGCCTAAAAATACGGGACCTACTTTCTGCAGAATGACATCTATCGCCTTTGAGAATCAGTTAGGCAAGAACTTGTCAGCCTATGTCGACGACATAGTGGTAAAAAGCGGCAAGAAAGAAGATCATATTTCTGACTTGGCCGAAACATTTGCAAACCTCAGAAAGGCAAACCTTAAGCTCAACCCTGAAAAATGCGTTTTTGGAATTCGCAAGGGAAAGGTTTTGGGATGCTTAGTGTCAATCAAAGGCATCGAAGCCAATCCTGACAAGATAAGTGCACTCATCAATATGCGAGAACCCCAATGCCTCAAAGATGTGCAGAAGCTCACCGGAAGAATCGCGGCACTCAACAGGTTTATTTCCAGATCAGCCGAAAGAAGCCTTCCTTTTTTCAAAGTCCTCAGAAATGCAAATAACTTTCAATGGGGCCAAGAGCAGAAAAAAGCTTTTGCAGAATTGAAAGAGTATCTCAAGGAAATGACTGCCTTCGCAAGTCCCAAACAAAATGAAACTCTGTTAATGTATGTATCAGCATCGCACTCAGCAGTATGTGCCGCACTTGTGCAAGAACAGCAAATTGAGAAGAAGGGCAAAGTGATGAAAGTTCAAGTGCCAGTATACTATGTATCTGAAGCTCTTTCAGGATCAAAAAGATTCTATTCCGAACTGGAAAAGATAGCCTATGCAGTCTTAATGGCATCAAGAAAATTGAGGCATTACTTTGAAGCTCACACCATCCGAGTGCTGACAAATCAACCACTGAATGACATGTTCAGAAATAGAGAAGCATCTGGAAGAATCACCAAATGGGCTTCGGAATTATCAGAACACGTTGTTGACTTCGAGTCAAGAAGTGCCGCAAATTCTCAGGTGCTGGCGGATTTTATCGCAGATTGGACTGAGCCTTCATCGTACACCGAGGGTCCAGTCTTTGAAGTCCCATGGGAGATCCATTGCGACGGCGCATGGTGCCATCTCGGAGCAGGAGCTGCCGCAATTTTGACCTCACCGTCTGGTATCAAATTGCGGTACGCAATCAGGTTGCAGTTCAACCATGACACTGACAAATGCACAAACAATGTTGCAGAATATGAGGGCCTTTTGCTCGCCATAAGAAAGCTAAGAGCATTAGGTGTCAAAAGCTTCATCGTCAAAACAGACTCTCAGGTCATTGCCGGGCATGTTGATAAAACTTATAAAGCCAGAGATGAACTATTGGCCAGATATCTGGAGCATGTACGGGGCGTGGAAAAGTACTTCAAGGGTTTCACTTGTCAATATATCGATAGAAACCTGAATAGTGAAGCAGATCAGCTAGCAAAAGCGGCAGCTAGGAAAGATCCTCTACCACCAGACGTCTTTTTTGAAACACTGAGTTCTCCATCCATAAAAGCGGCAGAGAAAGAACCCAAGATGATACATGCCATCTCAAGTGAAGATTGGCGGGCCCCTATCATGGCATATCTCCGAGATTTTTATGAGCCTGAGTCGGAAATAGAAGCCAAGCGCATGAGGCAGAGAGCAAGAAACTACGCATTTGTAGATGACTTCCTATACAAATTCGGCACATCCACTCCATTCTTGAGATGTATAGATCAAGAAGAAGGGAAAAAGCTCCTTAGTGAGATTCACCAGGGAATCTGCGGCTCTCATATATCCAGCAGAGCTTTAGTCGGCAAGGCTATCCGACAAGGTTTTTACTGGCCCTCTGCATTGCAGGACGCCCAACTCCTTGTCAAAACATGCGAAGCATGTCAGAAATTCTCAAGAAAAATCAACAACCCAGCTCAGCTCACTCAGCTCATTCAGCCAGTATGGCCACTTCAGCGATGGGGAGTCGACATTGTCGGCCCTCTACCCACGGCTGCCGGAAATTACACGCACGCCGTAGTTGCTCTCGACTATTTCACCAAATGGATAGAGGCGAAGCCACTGATCAACATCACTGGCCCAGCAATCAAGAAGTTCTTCTGGCAAAACATAGTGTGCAGATTCAGAGCCCCTGCCGAAATTACCGTGGACAACGGTAAACAGTTTGACAACCAAGAGTTCCGCGAATTCTGTCATTCTATAGGCACCAAAGTGAATTTTGCATCTGTTTATCATCCAGAGTCAAATGGTGCCGTCGAAAACGCGAACAAGCAAATCTTTGAGGGCGTCAAGAAGTGCCTGGAGGGCCAGAGAAAAGGAAAGTGGATGGATGAGTTGCATAAAGTGATCTGGTCGCATAACACAACAGTATCAAGAACTACCAAATTCACACCTTTCAGGCTCTTATATGGCGAAGAGGCCATGACACCAGAAGAGATAAAGCATCGAAGCTTGAGGGCAACTCTCGGACGAAATTGCCACGAGTTTGACGCCGTTTCAAAGGACATGTCGGAATTAGACAAAGACCAAGCAATCCTTAACTTGGAGAGGTATCAGGAAGAAACAAGAAAATGGCGGGACGCCAGAGTGGTGCAAAGAGCATTTAAAGCCGGCGACCTTGTTCTCCTGCGAAGCCCAAAAACAGAGAACACTGGAAAACTCAACTCCAAGTGGCAGGGCCCTTTCATTGTCGTCAGGAGCAATCGCTCGGGATCTTACCATTTGGCAGACAATGAAGGCAACGAGCTCCCACACGCCTGGAATGTGGACAACCTCAAGAGGTACTTCACCTAAAGTGTAAAGGCTAATAGCGACGCGCTGTTATAAGCGGCGCTCTTAGTCGGCAGTTTTGTAACTTTTCTTTCCTTTTTTAAGGCCCATACTCTTTTCCTCACAGGGGAACCCCACATCGGGGGTGAGGTTTTTAACGAGGTGAGACCTTTTGTAACCCTTGCAATTCAATATAATGCTATCTTCCCCAGAAAAACAAAACTCTTCATCTCTTAAAGTAGTCGATGCTATATTCGCAAAAATATCGCCACATCGACGCAGGAGGATTTGACTCCTGAGCCAAAGCCACTCGAAAAGAAGCAAAAAATTTTAGCCCCTTTCTCCCAGGCTTCCTTCTCTATAAAGCACTTAGAGAAAAAAGCGCCCCAAGGGGCCACATCTCCAATCTCTCTCATAAAATCGAGAAAGAATGGCAACAGGAAAAAAAAAATCGCCAATCCTCCTCATCAAATTGAGAAACGGCGGCGGTAGAGAAAAAGCGCCTCAAGGGGCCATCTCTCCATTCTTTCTCAAAAAATTGAGAAAGTTCGGAACGCAACCAGCCCAAGGGCTCAGTCGTCCATTTCCTTAAAGGAAAGAGGCAGATAGATCTCAACCCCCAAGGGGCTCCGGACAAAATCCGACACATCAAAAATAGATCATTAAGATCGAAGTCTTAAGGGACTCAATATAAACACCCATCCAAGGACGGGACCCAAGACCGTGGAGGTAGCATAATCTTGCAAAAGCAAAAGCGAGAGGCCAAAAGGCAACATATTCTCAAGTGCCGCTCTTTCTGCAAGAATAGCGGCAAATGTTCAATATCCGACAGATTTCGGAGAGAACCTAATAATTGCGGCAACCTTGTGCTCCATTCGCAATTTTCTCCAAAAATAATGGCGCGCGAGCCGCGCCTCGCAATTTCAACGCGCTCCTCATCCCTCGATTGCTAAGGGGAGGGGGGTGACGTTCGTTTCTTTCAATCAATCGAGTCACGACGAGCGCCGAACAATAAGGAAAAAGCGAAAATGCTTTTAACTTGTAACAAATAAGGGCGCCAAGGACCCATATCGTCAAACGACGTCTTTCAAGCCAAAATAACGGCAACTACGAAACATCTGACAAGCACCAGACCCAACCAACAATAGCGGCAACTGGTGCACGCGCCGCAATTTGCGTAAAAGAACGCCCTTCCGCAATTTATGCAAATACACGCCGTATAAATTGTGCGTCGCAGTTTCAGCGCGGCCTCCGTCCCTCGATCGCCAGGGGGAGGGGGGTGACGTTCGTTTTACTCAGGCGACCGAGCAACGGTGAGCGCTTTCCACTAAGAGAAAAAGCGAAAAAGCTTTAACTTGTCAAAAAATGACTTATCGCCAAAACCACATTCGCAAATCAAAAGCAAATCAGATGAGAACATTTCATCCGGGCGTCCTTTGTCACAAAAGTCGACAATCCAGCTACAAGTCAAAGTCGATTTCTACTACAAACCCGGGACCGTATTCAGGGCCCGTACTATCGTACACACACCTAAAGCGATCCAAATAAGGATCAAAGCTAAGGTCATCAACGCCTTCTACCTTCACGACCGTTGTGGAAGAAGAATGCCGGCGGTGAAAGCAACGAGCCAGGCATTCCCGCCCTTGAAAACATTGAGCCATCATTTCCCTCCAGAAATGCCCGAAATCATGATGCGGATATTGCGAAACATAACATAAATGCGCCTCGCCAGAAACGCGCAAGCCATCACGCTCATACTTCAAAGGCGCAATGTTCAACGCGGCGCCGCAGAAACAATCCTGCGCACAGTGTATTGAAACATACATTATTACAAGCCGTGTTTTTAAGTTCTCTCCCTTCACACCTAAAATAACCTAAACCTCTTCAGTTGGCGGCGCAGCAGGAGTGGCAGGCGTAGCACCAGGAGCGGCGGAGCCCGCCGCATTTTCCGGTTCGACTGCCGCAGAAGACGAAGCGGCCGCAGCAGCCGCGGCGGGGGCAGGAGTTTTAACCGCGGCAGGTGCATCAGCTTTCGCGGCAGCTTTCTCTGTTTCCGCAACACCCAACGCGGGCAATTTTCGCCGGCGGCGTCTCACTAGCAGGAGTGGCTGCCCGTTTCTTTGAGCCCTCCGCCACAATTCCGGCGCCAGTCGCCGCCTTCATCTAAAAATAAACAAGGGTTTATTAAATCATATCTTGGAAAAGAAACCAATGTCGGGGGCAATAGTGCATCACCTCTTCAAACTTGCTCCTCGCTATTTGACGGCAGGCCTCTATCCCGTGCACCCCCCAGTACCTCTTCATGAAGCGCTTCACAACTAAGCGAACGCCCTTGCTGTCACTCGCCGCGTTGGCTTCGTCAAAATGCGAATCTGAGTAAGTGCTGCGCGCGAGATCGGTGAAGTGTTTGCATTGCCGTTTTTCAAGCAGGTCCAGAAGAGCTGCACACGCCGTACGCGCCGCAAATCGGCCAACGCCCTCGAAAGCCTCAGGGAGATCGCCAAACTCCCCTTTCAGCCAATTGAAGAACAATTCCGGCGTCAGCAAACCGTCGACTCGCGGAAGAGGATTAGCGGCGCCGCCGATAGTGGCCAGGGCGGCATCAAAAGCAGCATGAGCACTAACGGCGCCACTCGAAAAAGTGCGGGCAAAATTGTTGCCGGCCTTCCTGGCGCTCTCAGCGCTACTCTCCGCCGCAGTTATCCTCTCTTCCGCCTTCTTCAGGTCCTGCTTCAAGCGGGCGACTTCATTCTCGCTGCTCTGGAGGACTTCCTGCAGCACATTTAACGCTTCGTCTTTCTTTTGAATCTGATCATTGAGATCAGCTTTAATAGTGTCGAAAGACGCGCGCTCCTCCTTCAGCGCCCGCCGCAGTTCTAACACATCACCGGATGAAGAGGCGGCTTCAGACCCATAAAAGCGACGGCTCAGGGCTCGAGCTGCCGCAAGAGCCTGCATAAGATTAACAGAACAGCACGTCAGTGGCAACCTCCTCTAAGGACAAATAAAAGCGACGGAAACGTCAAAAAAGCACGTTACCAGCGTCGCATTTCTATCCAGGACCTCAGCAACCGACGCGTTGTCAGCTTTAGTCAAGAAACTGTAAAGTTCTGCAAAAATTAAACGAAGTTAGATCATTGCCCAATTTCAAACGCAAAGAAATAGCGGCGAGGTGAAAAACCTTGAGGGTCCACAGCCTTTGTCATCTCAACAAAAGCGGACAAAGATAGTTTGTTGGCATCGCCTTCTCGCGTCTCCGCAGCCGGAGATCTTTCACCTGCGTCAGAGGAGCTAGTCTCAGAAGAGCGGCTAGACATACTCCCGTTAACTGATGAACTAGAAGTATGGTCATCAATTGTAGTCAAGGGAGAGGAAGCTGCCGCAGTTTCTGCCTTGCCCAAGAAAAAGTCGACACCTCTATCGGAGCCACTCATTTCTGCAAACGCCGCGTCGAGCTCGTGTCCAAGCTCGGCGCGCGAATCCTGGGAGTCCTCCAGTAACTCAATTTCTTCATCGTCGGACAAAACCGGTAGGAGGGGCTTCCGCTTCACCGGACCAACAGTCGCAGCGTGGCTTGGCGGCAAATCAAGCCTGCTTGAGGGAGCCATAGCAATATCGGCAATTGCATCGCCCAGTGGCACAGTCGGCTCTCGTGTGTTCCCCGAGTCACGCTCTTCAAGCTCGTCAAGAAATTCAACATCAGAATCATCAAGCGCTGAAGCCAACAACACCCGACGCCGTTTGCAACCTTCCCGCACTGACAACTCCTCTGCCAAATCAGCGGCACCCGCCGCGCTGGAACCAGTTTCCATCGGCTCAGCAGGGGCCGACTCCACGTCCTCCCGCCGCCTTTTTGCAACAGCATCAGCTCGCTGCTCGGCGACAACTTTAGAAGCGGGCACCTTTCGCAGGGTTTGCCGCTTGGCTTTCTCAGCAGCTTTAGAGCTCCCAGCCAGCGTCTTCGCTATCCCAGCCACCCCGCCGGACGCCGCAGATTTTTTGGCGGCACCTCCAGCGGACGAACCAGCCGCCTCTCTCGGGGCTGCCGCCGATTTCTTGGCGGCACCCCCGGTTGAAGAACCAACCAACGCCCTTGGGGCTGGTGCATCACGTACGTGTTGCGCGGGGTTAGTTTCCCAACCACGCTTCTCGATGAAAGTAGCTCCAATAACAAGTTCACCCTTCTTTCGCCGCCCTTTCTTAACTGACATCACAGTGCGAGGACCGTACTTCACATTCATCTCGTCAAAAATGCGATTCACACGCTGAGGGAAAATCAGCATGGTCTCGCACTCTTGCTTCTCCAACATAGTGTACGGTCCGCAAATAACGGCGGCAGTTAGCTCAACGTAACGAACAAAATCCTTGTCCGAAATCCCATCAGGCTTCTTTACTCCAAACGTCGGCAGCTGATAGTTAAGATTCAATTTGGCGATGCGCTTAGCTTTCAACTTTAGCGGACTCCAACCGCTGCGAATCGGCCAAATGCAACAAGCCACAAACTCCTCCACCAGATCTCTGGCACTACTCATCTTAATAGCGGTAAGGAAGGCATTGCAGCACTTCCTAAAACCCTCCGATTCTCCAAATTCCGGCGACAGCACCGGCCGTAGGCCTATCGAGCGACTAAACAAAGGGTAGCACGGGCTGCCGTCGTCCTTCTTCTCCTCTGGAACTTCGGCATAGAACCAGTGGTTCCGCCAATCCCCAGGCCACTTGTTTCGGCGACCGCCAACCAACTCCGCGTTCTCGTACTTGGATTTCTTCACGAAAGTGCGGGGCTGAAAGCTACAACAGCCATACTGCGGATAATACTTCACCTCACCAAAAATCACTGGCTTCATGTCATGCTTCACCTCAAAAAATCGGCAGAATGCATCAGAATGTAAAGCCGAGCCATAGCTGCGAACGGCCCATATAAACTTTGAGACCGTGGCGATGGCGTTGGGGGTCAAGTGGTGCAAGTCCAAATTATATCTGTCCAAAACGCGAGTAAGAAAACCAAAAGCCGGCAGATTAGGCTAGCTTCGTAGAAGTCACGAAATACTATTGCTTCATTGTTGTGAGGTTGGGGAATCTCCTCTCCCCTAGAAGCGCGAGCTTTCCCAGACTCAAAGTACCCCAGGGCAACAAACCTTTCGATATCAGCGGGAGTGACCTTAGACGGCCCAAACCGGAAGGTCGGCTCAATGCCGCCCTTAGCCCAGGAGTCCTCCCCTACCAATTCACTAGGGGAGGCCGGCACCCCAGATAGATCTTCGCCTTCGTCGTCGACGTTAGCCACTGCTTCCTTCCCCTTAGAGCCAGTATCTACTGCGCCCCTCACTCTCTTGGCTGCAGACCCAGCAAGAGCAGACTCACAAATATGCAAGAAAATAACGACTACCCCAGACTCTTACCTAAAAGGGCGGCAGGTTTAGTACCTCGGCTGGTGCCAGAAATCCCGGCAGCCTTAGAGGCAGCCGTCGCCAAAACGTCCAGATCCGCAGCCGGACTCGGATCTCCTTGCGAGCCCTTGGGAGTCGCTGTCGGAGTAGCGTCCGAATCAACGGCAACCGGCTTCCTCGCTCCGCCAAGCTCCTCCTCTCCCTCCACATCAGCGGCAGGCGAATCGGCAAGGAACTCCTCGTCAGATTCGTCGGCAGGGCGAGCGGTTTGCTTAACGCGAGGCATCTAAAATGAAAAGCATGACGTTATAAACAACCACAAAAAGAAAATCACACATCAGGAAGCTCGTAAACGAACTCACCTTTCAGCAAGGGAATGGCGACAAACGAAATCGTCGACACCTAGAAAAACCGCTGCTGCTCTACACAAAAACTCCGGAAGCAGGAAAATGCGGCGCGAAATTTTCAAAAGAAAAGGCGGCAGCAATTCGACTCGATCAACGGAAGCACGGGGCTCTCCGGCCCCCCCTCCCCCCGTATATATAGGCCCCGCCGCCGCATTTACGGCGTCGCCTCGATTCTCGTAAAAAATAATAATAATAATAATAATAATAATAATAATAATAATAAAAGCGTCGCCTCGATTTTCGGGAAACCTCGGAAGGGGGGTGACGTTGAGGGTGACGTTCGTAAAATTCCTATCCTGTGTCGCGGTTTCTGCCCATCGAAGTTGGACCTCAACCGCGAGGGGCTACTGTTGGGGATCGGTATTTACGATAATAACGACACCCCCTTTCTGCCTTTGGTTTTTTTGGCTGCAGGTAACCTATCTGCCGACATTTCGAGCTCCGGCAGAGAATTAGCGGCAGCCCAGGGAGCCGCTATATCGGGTCGCCGACATTGTTCGACGATACCCAACCGCTGGCGATGAATTGGCGGCGACTAGGAATGGCGTCCAAGAATGGCGGCAATCCCTGAAGGAGATGAAGCCCGGCATGACAACGTCCAAGGATCGGGCTGGCGAATGACGTCACCTAGCTAGGGTTTCCGTCGTCAAACGGAAATGTCGTTTGTACCCTTTTGACAATGTTGTACAGAATATTCCGCGAATATAGTGGGTGGCCAAGGGTAATTTGGTCATGTCAAAATAACCCTTGGCCTCCCCTATAAATACCCGCCCCCGGGCTCCGTAGAACGGGACGGAACAGGAGAATGGACACCCTTGGAATGAAATGCTGTTCCCTTGTTCCTTGAGTGTCATTTGATTGTCTGTGTCGGGATTCTTTGTTACGATGAAGAATTCCCAACAACCCACACTGCAATTCCGTAAGAGGTGAGGGACCTATCTATGGGGCACCCCATGTCCATCCTTAAGATTGCATATCGACCTTATAATAATAAAGATTATGTTGCATGTGAATCACCTGAAAACATAGGGTGTGTTTGGATAGGTGAATCGTTTCAGATTCTATCGTGAATCACTTGAAACGGTTCCAAACGGGAAAAGTCTGAATCGTTTCGAAGGAGAATCGGTGAGAAACGTTTCGTGAAAATGAACTACTCCTGTGAATCACCCAAATCGGTGTTCCGCAGCGATTCGCATCTTTGATTACTTCTCTGCCCTTCTCAGGTTCGACTCAGTCCCTTTGTCGCCGCAGCCGCCCGATCTTCTGCTTCAGATTCGACCCTAAAATGGGTTGCTCTTGGTCCGTAGACATTTCCCCCAACTTTTCTCTCTCTCTTCTCTTGTTTCTGTGTTGCGTCGTCCTCGGGAAGAAGAAGAACAGGAGATGGACGACGTAGTGGTGGGCTAGCTGGGCCTAGTGGACACTCATATGATAAGCCCATGAAATACTCTTCTTTTTCTTTTTATTTTAAATTAATTATGGCACGTATTTTGTATGATGAGCTCATCAAATCCACTTTCTTTTATTTTTCTTTTCAATTAATTATGACATGTATTTTGTAATAACATTATCAATACTATATATTATGAGAATTAATTATTACATATTATAATACGGCAGAAACAATATTGTTCAACTAAGGGTAAATGAGTCATTTTGATTCTCATTCTCTTTTTGCTGAAACTAAAACCAGAGAAGTAGCCAAACAGTTTCTGAAGTGATTCTGTTTCACGTTGACAAACGTTTCTGAGTTGAAGCTGAAACGTTTCTGATTCTTGGAGAATCTGGAACCGTACCAAACGCACCCATAGTATATGGTTGGGCTGTTCTTATGGCTAGTTACGTGGCCAATTTTAAAATTGGCTAGATCCAAAAGACGACATATCTCAATTGGTTTGTGTAAGATCAATGAACCTAGAACATGGTTCATAGGTTTTGGTGATTGATGTCAACATGGTCAATGGGACTAACAAGGTTCGCTAGTGTACAAGATGTTTAGTCTCATGGATGTAGTGATACACTATTGGAGTGCCAACACCTCAAAGGTTGCAAGGAAGTTGATAAAGAGGAGAAGTGAACATGAGGACTACTCTACGAGGTGACTACTAAGCACATGAAGTAAGAGACAAGGTGAGTATATCATGTGTCCTTCTATGTATCATATACCTTGACATACTCTTAATCATTATGTTGGTCTTGCTTTATATCCTATACCATGATGATCTTGTTTCTTATTGTGATGATGTTATTGTGCTAGTTCTTAATTAATATCCTATGCACTTTATATGATGTTTAGATCGGTTGTCCTTTGTGACAACTAGATCATTGTGATTAACATCTTTGGATGTAGGAAATGTCTTCATACATATTCTTTAGGTCACACATGAAGCTTCATTGATGGATGATGACAAGATCAAGGACTTGATGGAGGTCGCGGTTGAGGAGATGGATCAAGGCTAAGGACATGCTAGATCCAAGCAAGTGTTGGCTTGGTATAGAAGTAGGTTTGAGTCCATAGGAAAAACGGACTATAAAAGGGGATCGAGTCGTTTCTCTTATGTCACACCAGTGGTAGAGGTGTTTGGATGCTCAGAGAGTCTCTCATGCACTAGGGTGACAGCAGAGGAGAAGAAGAATCAAGTTTGGTAAAGTTCGAAGCAAGAATCTAGGGAATGATCAAGTCTGAGCTGCAGAGAAGTCACCGCATGATACGACGGTTGTCAACCATACGGTGAGGTCAGAGGATGAAGACAGAAGACATAAGTTTCTGGGCAGAAGGAAGAAGAAGTCACCGTAATATACGGTGGGTGTCACCGTATGATACGGTGGGCACCGTACGATTTCCAGAGAAGAAGGAGTTCCTGCGAAGCTGAAGAAACAATGTCACCGTATAATATGAAGGTGGTCACCGTATAATACAGTAGTCAAGATGGCCGAATTTGGAGATCCAACCAACATGAAAGTTGTGGAGAATTTCAAGAGCTTTCCGTGCATATGTGAAACACCTTCATCGGATTTCGGAGCTAAGAGTTATGGTCGAAATACTATCTGTTGTCAGGGGCCATCGCATGCTATGGTGACGACCACCGTATGATACGGTGGCCATATCAGATCGAAGATGGCATAATTTGGAGATTGGCCCAAAAGAGAAGTTGTGGGAAGTTTCAAGAGCTTTCTATTGATATATAGAACACACCAATCGGAGTTCGGACCAGGGATTTATGGTCGATTTACTACAGCCTGTCTGGGAGGCACCATATGATACAGTGACCTCACCGTATGATACGATAGGGTCACTGTATCATACGGTGACCTATCTTCTGGGCACTTTTAGGCCAACGGCTAGTTTATGGATGGAGGGCTATAAATAGCTGGTTCTTTGGCCCTTTGGGGCGCTTTTGGCCATTGTTATCAGTGAGGAAACACAGTGGGAGGCAAGAGGATGCAAGAGAAGCACATGGAGAGGCTTTGGAGAGAAATCTTGATGCTTGAGAGAGAGGAGAAGCACATGGAGAAGATTTGGAGAAGAAAGCTTAGTGCTTGAGAGGGTTGAGAGCATCCGTCCTGCTCTAGGACTAGTGTGGTCATAGGGAGGCGGTCTTGGTTTGTTACCCTCGGTCTATGGCAAGGCCTAGACCGGTTAGGCCTCGGTGTTGAGCTTGCTAAAGAGAGTGTGGAAGCCAACACAAGTTTGTACACGGTCTTGGAGCTTCCCGTGCAAAAGAAGCATCACTAGTGGAGCGCCTTTTGGCACGCATCAAGTGCAGAGCCTTATCTTCAGAAGAGTATCCGGGAGAAGCCCGGCGGGAACGTGCCCGCGACTTTACTCAAGGAGTGGTGGATGGTCCCATGAAAGAGAGCATTGCCAGTGTGCGGCGGGGTGAAGCCCGTGACTTCACTTGAGGAGTGAAGCGTGCTCTCGAGGACATCACCGGCTTGAAGAGTGAAGTGTGCTCTAGAGGGGATCGCCATCGAGCGGAGGGACGGGGTCGAGACACCGGCGGGAGTGACTCAACGTGGACTAGGGAAAGGCGTCATCCTTCCGATACCTCGGGAAATCGATGAGCAATATCTTACTCTTACTCTCTACTACTTGCACTTACTGTCTTGCTTATCTTATATGCATATAGTAGACCTTGTGCTTCATATGATTGCTTGATGATTGTTTCCGTGTGCTAACTCTATGTTATCTCTAGTGATATGCGTTTTCCTTATGTGTACCTACTTGCTCATAGTTTATACACTTGCTTGATATCATCTAGTGATCTTGTTATGTTTTATGTTGTATCTATCTTGTTGTCATGATCACTAGCTTGACCTTTCCCATGCGTTACTTGTTTCATGCTAGTTTTGTGTTCTATCTTATCTTATACACTAGCATGTATAGGACTTGCTTGAGCTACCTTTGTGTTACCCTCATGCTTGCTAGATTGCTTATGTGCCTTTACCTTATACACTAGCATGTGTAGGACTTATCTTGTATATTGTCATATGTTAGGTTGTTCTTATATGCTCTTGTATACCTTGCTCCTAGCATGTACAAGTCCTAGCACATGGTTATCCTTACTTGATCACTACCACATAATGCACATGTACTCTCTAATTATGTATCCTTTACTTGTACAATTAGTTAAAGTAGCTAGAATTATAAAAAATTTTAGTACATGGTGTGCCTGATTCTCACCCCTCCTCTCGGTCACACGATCCTTACAGTTTAGTTTCGTGTCGTAGAGCCTGCAAATTGGTATATTTGAGTATCTGGTTGAACACAAATTATGTAATTTATTTCTAATTATTCTGTCAGCAGTACACGGCATGTCCATTGGCAATGAGATGCATTAGGTGATTTTCTCTGGCACGTAAGGACCATTTTAGGTTCGGTTGGTAACAGCAATGAACTACATAAACAACTACATGTATTAGTATGTAATATAAAGGTAGAAAATTAGTCACTTCGCAAAAAAAAGGTACAAAATTAGTCGGCTAAACAAAATAACAAGATGATATATGGAACGCAGCAAGGTTTTTCGCCCCCACAGCACCCGCCCAGGACTGGTTTCTAGTTTCGTACCATACCAACGTTTTGGCTTTGGGGGGCGCCGCGGCTCTCGACGCGCCGCCGGATTAGAATGGACACCGAACGCCCATCAACGAGCTTGGCAGCGACGTCTTGTTGTCTCATTCCCTTAATTATTACAGCTTATTATGTGCTCTCATTAAGTTGCCCTTTTGTTGATTGGGGTGTAGCAAAGTAAAGCTTCCACTTGCGTCTGGTCTAGGCAAGATGCAACTAGATGGTCGATCACGCATGACGCATCGTGATAATAATTAGGATAATCTTTGGGTCACCTTCAGTGTTGGCGATGAAGATGATGATGGTTGTGTGCTTCGCATATATGCTGACTTGAAGAATTTTGTTTCGCTTTGGTATGCTTTCGACGGCTAGCTGTTGTGGCTGCGGCAGGGCGCTACGTAACTCGACGGATATGTATCTTGGAATGAAGGAATACTATATATAATACGCCGTTGAATCAGACGAAATCAACTCCATCTCTTAGTTCCGAGCGTGTAATAATTAATAAACTTTTTTTCGATGGTAATAATTAATAAACTTGTATAGCGCTATCAATGAACAACCCTTGATCAACTTTTCGTAACCGGGGTTTAAATTTTGCAGCATGATTCCATCTGCCATGCTGTCACTATTTCTTCGCGAATCGAATGAAGTGTCGAATGATTTGATGGATAACGAAAATGAGCAAGAAAATGACGAGACAATAGCGACGAGCAAAAAAATGACGCGACGACAGCAGCAGAGTTAAGATGCTGTCAGGTGGGAGGTAGGGGGATCTGGGGGAGGTCATCGACTGCTAGAACAAGTGCCTGCCAGGCGGTTAAGGTCAAGGTAATGCAACAGTTTTTTTTTTTTTTTTGCCTGACGTTAGGACATTTTCAGAACCTTTTAGAGATAATCGCCTGAAGTACCTTTTCCATTGATCTTTATCTCGCACTGTTTCAGATAATGGAATTTTTTTTTTTTTTTGGCGAGGGGAGAATTTCATTGATTACTTAGAAAGTGGGTTACAGTCATGAGCAACCAGTTGCTCAATGCAGTGGGGACTTGCGCACGCCATACAGCCCGTATGCGTCATGCGATTCGCCAACTGCTCGAACTCATGAGCAGCACTATTACATTCTCTCCTCACTGACTGGATCACTACATCCGGCATGCTTATTCCTGTGTCCCTCTATCCTCCCTGGGCTTATTCCTGCTCATAATGGATATTAACGCGGCAGCACTCCATATCCTGTGTCTCTCTCTATCCTCCCTGGGCTTATTCCTTACATGAATTGCCTCACATGAACGTGTGAAAAGGAGAGAGGGGACAGATAAGTCAACATGTGCCAGTCTTCACGCACGGCAAGCATGTTCGATTGCAGCACCACGTAATAATGGACTGATCTAGATGAGACATCTGAAATGACCAGTTGAAACCAGAGGATGCATGTGGAGGCAATGCAAGAGAGCAACCTGAGGCCGGCACCACTCTTGTCGCATGCGACGGACGCCAACTAATTGTGTGCGTCGATTTCGATCGATCGAGACCATGTTTAGGTTCATGGCCAGCAGCCAGAAACTCTTAATCTAACAACATATATTGTATACTGTAGTAGCCAGGCCATTGGAGGGGCACACAGCTCCTGTTTGTCTTGTGACGCTCCTCATGCATGTGTGCTGACTAGAAGTGTCCAGAGATCGATGCCTAGGCTCAAACTTTTCCACAAAAATTGCCTTTTAGAGGAAGCAATAATTCATTTCTTTAGGCATTTTAAGGGAGGAAGAGGATTTAAACCAGTTTTTCTAACCACACAAGATATAATATATGTGGTCAAAATGGCATTAGCAGATAGTAGTAATAAAAATTTCAGCTGATATAGAGGCAAATCTGGCCCTTTTTTTTTGTTACACAGAAGTTACACAAAGATTACAACACATGTTGGTTGTAGTTTATGTATAACTCTTGGGGTGGTCCATAGTATATAGTGTTGTATTATATTAAATGCTTCACTACTTGTTGCTTGTTATTTTTTCTACCCGTAATATTCCTGGCTGATCGTTTTTGTAACGATATTTATGTGTAATTTAAAATTTTACATATAGATATTTCAGGTTATTTTTAGTGACAATGACGAGAAATTTGCGAAAGGGCCTATAGTCTAGTGGTTACAAAAGTGTAGCACCTCAGGTTCTGGGTTCGACTCCCCATAGGAGCGAATTTTCTAGGATTTAACAGCGTTGTGCTTTCAACGGTAGGGGACGTAGCCGTCGACAGTGAGGCGCCGGTGGTAACTTTGTCAATGATTTTGCCGGCTGATCTTCGAAGATGCTCATAGAGATAGGGTTTGCATATGTGTATTCATAGAGATGACTGTGCGAATCGAATGAAGTGTCGAATGATTTGATGGATAACGAAAATAAGCAAGAAAAGGACGAGAAAATTAATAGCGAGTAGCAAAAAAAATGACGGGACGACAGCAGCAGACTTAAGATGCATGCGTTCAGGTGGGAGGTAGGGAGATCTGGGGGAGGTCGTCGACGGCTAGAACAAATGCCGGCCAGGTCAGGTGTAAAGGTCAAGGTAATGCAACAGAGTACTACATCGGGTTTTCTTTTCTCTTGACGTTAGGACATAATCTCTAGATTTGAATGAGGTAGTAGACTGTAACATCGTTACTGGATTCACCAGGTAACATTACAAAAAGACCTCCATCATACACGACTTAAAAAACTCTTATTAGCCACACGATCGATTTCAGAACCGTTACAGAGATAATTGCCTGAAGTACCTTTTCCATTGATCTTTATATCGAACCGTTCCAGATAATGGATATTAACGCGGCAGCACTCTATATTCTTCTGCATCACTCTATCCTCCCTGGGATTATTCCTGCCGACAGTGACACGGAGAAAAGCTAGAGAGAGAGAGAGACTGACATAAACACGGTGAAAAGGAGGGAGGGAACAGACAAGTCAACATGTGCCCAGTCTTCATGCACGGTGAGCTGCCTGTTTGGTTGAGACCCTGGCTAAGTTGCCTGGGCATTTGAGCTGCCTGTGACCTGCCTGTAAATGCAAAATTGCCTGCTCAGGCACACTTGATTTCATGGCACAGTTTGGTTGAAGTCCTGAAAATCATGCCTGGGTGGATGGAAGAGGCAGGCAACGTTTGCTTCATTGTTGCCTGTGTTTAATTCGCCAGTGATTAGGAAAGGAGCTCAAAGGAGCTCAGATTAGAAGTACAGTAACCTCTGAATAAATTTGATAAATGGAAGAAACGAAAGGAAATAGCAAAATGGATTGTTCATCTCCTTATCTGCGTTAGTCTGATATCATCAATAAAGAAAGCAAAACGGATGATCTGCCTCTCTAGAGTCTTTTATATCTCCAATAAAGAGGAAGAAAAGATGATACAGTTCGATGTTGCCAAAAGAAGGGGGGAAATTGGAGAAAGCAAGTTAGATCTTATATGATAAACCAAAAGAAATCCCAAAAGATACGCAAGCTGCAACTAGAACGAATTGATACAGAGGCAGAGGAGTCCATAGATTAAAACGTTGAAACAGAGAACAAGAAAAAAAGCTTGTTGAAACTGATTGGAAGGGAAGAGAAGAAATTGATTCAACTAGTTCAGCTAGCCAAGTGGCTCTCCAACAGATCTTGAGATTGGAGTAGCACTCTAATATTGCATGCTCCTTATAGATTCAATCGTAGCGTTTTTTTAGCTCCCTGTATTCCATGGAGAAGCAAAGGCATGAGAGAGAAGGAAGTGGAAGGGGAAAGTTATCAGCATTGATTAGAGCCAGGCAACTCCGGTTGGAGCCAGGCACTCGATTTCGTCGGCCTGGCCACCAGGCAAAGGTATACAGGCAGCCCTCCCCAGGCAGAAATCTCAGGGTCTTCTCTTAACCAAACAACGTCCAGGCAGTCTACAGGCAGCACTTCAGGCCCAGGCAAATTGTTGTGGACTCCAACCAAACGAGCCGGGGCAGGTTGAGAGCGGCACCACGTAACAATGGATTGATCTATCAGACATCCAAAACGACGGGTTGAAACCAGAGGATGCATGTGGAGGAGATGGAAGAGAACAACCTGAGGCCGGCACGACTCCTGTCGCATGACATGGACGACACGCCTTCGATCGATGGAAGTTGTAAATTCCAGCATTTGAATCAATTTTATTCGGCAAATAATTATAATTCTAGTGTAGTAACTCTAACAGTAATTAGCATAAATTTTTACTTGATTGCATGAATTTCCAAAACCTAGCCATTCAACTGAAATCAAGCACAAATCTAATGGAATAAAAATTCATGCGACTAGCCCTATTTTGCTCTGGCGTAATATAGCAAAGCTGTTTTTTTTGTTAAAGCAGTTTAGTTTCGGTTGAACCACTGTCAAAGACCGAGCCTGTAACATCCTAGGTTCCTAACATGGCTAGAACCGCTCACACGCTGTGCGGACCCCACTCGTCCCACTAATTTTTTACTCTTTCGACCTCGCTTCACGTAAAAGAGTTAAGCCAAGGTGGTGGGTGTTAGACAACCTAGACTTATATGTTGGCCTTTTCTCCCACTAAACTAGCAACGTGGGACTAAACTCCCACCTCCTCATGTAACATGGGCCACTCGGGCCTAATCTTAATGGGCCGGATGTCACAAACACCCCCTCCCCCTCAAAGGACCGACGTCCTCGTCGGAGCACACACGTCCGTGTCCAGTGTCAGCCTATATGCCATGCCATGTCCCACTCACGAGGCCTACACGCGTCATGCGCCATATGTCTGCAGCCCTGGCCCACGCGCCCGTGCTGCCGCGATGGTCGGCTCTGATACTATTTGTAACATCACAGGTTCTCAATATGGCTGGACCCGCTCACACGCTGTGTGGACCCCACTCGCCTTACCAACCTTTTACGTTTTCGACCTCGCTTCACGTAAAAGGGTTAACCAAGGTGGTGGATGTTGGACAACTAGACTTATATTTTTTTTGAGATTACACAGTACAACTCAGACACTCACAACGCACGCACACTCACCCCTATGAACACACGTACGCAAACTCTACCCCTATGAGCATCTTCGAAGACTGAGCCGGCAAATCCAGAGATACGAAGTCACCACTGGCGCCTCGCTGTCGACGGGAGCGTCGCCTACCACTGAAAGCACAAATGCCGTTAAATCCTTGAAAATTCGCTCCCACGGGGAGTCGAACCCATGACCTGAGAGGTGTTACTCGGATGCCTTAACCACTAGGCCAAGACCCCTTTCACACAAACTAGACTTATATGTTGGCCTTTCTCCCACTAGACTAGCAAAGTGGGACTAAACTCTCACCTCCTCATGCAACATGGGCCACTTAGGCCTAATCTCAATGGGCCGAATGTCACAGAGCTCACGACAGATACCTTGGCCGGACCTGGTGCCGTCGGTGTCGATTCACCTCGTCCGCTCGTGGCTTGGCGGCTGGAGATGGCTTGTTCACGATCAAACAAAATGTAATCATGTGCTGTTTTGGCGCGCTGTTGCATGGTTGGGGAATGCAGTAAGTTAGGCTTCTACATATACTTGAGTCTAGCTAGTCTAAGTAAGATGAGCCGGACGGCCGATAACAATTCATTAGACAAGAGTTAATGCCACCTTTCTTTGTTTGCTTAATAGTGACAGATGCATGATGCGTTCTTAGCTAGTAGAAGAGTTTTCTTTTGTCTTTTGTCTTGGTTCGTAGTTCTTAGGTTGTCATCGTGAGCAAAACCAGCTTCACACGCACATGACCGCACACAAAAACCTCCCAGGGGAACCCAACCAGTCTCCCTCACTACATTTTCACATCGTCCCGAACAAATATGTGTAAAAATGACTACACATACACATATCCTTCCAGAAGAGCTATATATTTTCTAAAGCCTTTTAGACATCACTAGAATGTAGCCGAGACCTTCATAACAAAGTTTCATCTCATTCAAAAAAGGCCCGCAACGTGTCCTTGCACAACCATTCACCACCGCCACCATTTAATTTGAGGCCAAACCGCTAAACTGACTTGCACGCTCTCAAAGCGCTACTTTTTTTTGGCTTTCCTTTCATCGAAACAAATCTTTCCGGCCAGCTTGTTGCATGTCACCTTATCATGTGATCGTCATCATCGACTAGTCTTTCCCGCGCTGCTCCCACATACGGACAACCTTTTTACTTGCACCGACCCGATCAACTCCACCGTTTTGATCAATTCTACGATTTTGAGGCTCAACCCTGAACCACTTTTGTGCTTTGCACTCCTAAGATGTACCATGTGGCTCATTTACCTCAACTGACCTCCCAATGGTCCGGCCCTGAGCCACAGCTTGGTTCTGATTCTAATGTCATAGACCGCCATGTTGACTCCAATGATATCCTAGTTCAAATAAACATGTGCTCATGCAATCCCAAATTTCACATTTTAACTGCAACTCAATTTATTATCAATTACTCATCATAAATATCAAACCGTGGCACATATCGATATGGCTTCTCCTTAAGGAATCCTGAATCATAAGCTTTTCTTTTTGTTAATCAATTTATAGTTTCTTTTGAACCACTTGGATGATCGAGTCCACCATAGGCAGAGGACAGGCACATGTATGCATGCGGGTAGTTAGTCATTATTGCCTCTTTCCCGTGCTTCAATTACGTCTTCATCCCTATATTGTGAAAAGCAATGTAACCATGTGCTCTTTTGGTGCGATATTTGTTGGAGCATGCAACTTTATAGTAGGCTGCTACTTGTATCTAGTTAGTCTAGGTAACATGAACCGGATGGCCGATCGATCGTGACGTACTGATTATTAGACATGAATTAACGTGCCTTTCTTGGTTTGTTAATGGTGATGGATGATGCGTTGTTGTTGAAGAGTTTTGTTTCGTTTCGATGTGGTTCTACGGCTGTCATCATTAGCATTAGCACCAGATCAGATCAGGGGTGCTAGCAGCTGGCTGGATGCATGGATATACCTTGAGAACCCTAGTTGATACCACGGAATATATATTTTTTTAGATAATGGGTATCATCCCGACCTTGGCCTCACAAGGAGGTTATAGCCGTTTTTTACAGAGTTGCAGCACATCCATCTGCTAAATAGGACTGAAAGTAAAAGCACACATACAATCTGGATGATAAGAATTAATAACAAAATCTATTAGAAAATCTCCATCCATTGTGCGCATAAAACTCCATCGCCAGCACCTCTAGGCGTCGACACGCATCTACCATCATGGATTTGTCGTCACGACTCCTCTGCAGTTGTGACCAGAACCGCAGCCAGTGAGTCCCTCTAAAGATACCACGGAATATATAATCAATCGATTTCACGGCAACTTGACAACAGATGGCAAGGCGTGCCGAATGTATAGGATATACAAGAGGATAATTAGTTGAATGTACAGGTCGTTTCTAGTTAGTACTGTCGTAATTAAAAACTGATACTGTTTCCCATCGTCGTTGGAAATTTTAGCTACATGGGTAGTACTCATCATCACCAGTTTGCCACATGTACGTCCGATAATCAAAGGACCCCCTTCAATCAACAGGAGTGTGCTCGAAGCTTGCAGTAGTTTTTTTTTTTTTTTGAGAAACCGGGTTTATATTTCACAAGAAATTTTTGTGGTTACAGCCCAAATGTTACAAGGACTCTCTTGAAAGACAAGAAAAATACAACCTAGCCCCTGTAAACTCCTCCCGGTCTTCATCGCCGCCGGTGGCCGGAGCTCAAAGCTTGAAGCCGACCTCCTCCCTGGCAATGGAAAGTAGATTTTTGTTGCCGTCTTGAGCAGCACATCGCCCTCGACATGCCTTGAGAACGCTGAACGACCCGGCCAAAACACAATCGCCAAGCACTGGGGAATCTGACGCTTCCACCAAGAATCCCAGCTCGCCAGACGACAAATTACCCCGAAGGGGACTGAACCACCCGAGCAGGTGGGAATTGAAAACCAACCCGATTCCTCGCGTTGGGACAACAAACATGCTACAGTAAATCTCACAAGGCAGAGATGGCAATCTCCACCTTGGAGAGACAAAATAATCCTCCTAGTTCCAGGAGCCATGGTGGTGGTTGCTAGGCCATCGACGCCACGGACAGTACGGCCACAGCCAGTGCAAGGAAGCTCACAGTAGTTATCTACTCGCGCTCGGTTTGGGCCTGATTTGAGCATCAGTGTTGGCCCATCAAAAAGATTTCGTCTTTGTCTTCCTCTTCCGCCTAGCTTGCACGCCCGCTCGAAAACTCCGCACCGCTCTTGCTCGCCGAGCACTGCTCCCGCGCGCCCGCGCTGCCCCACTCGCCGAGCGCCACCCCACGTCACTGGCCATGGCCCGTGACCCTGGCCCCGCACGCCGACCCCACTCCGCTGCCACGCCGCGTGCTCCCTCGCCACGCGGGCACACCGCCATGACCTCCGGTTCCTAAGAACAATTCATTTCTTCCCCCGAACAATTGATTTCCTTACCCGGAACAATTCGCTTTGTTTCCCGGAACAATTGGTTTCTTCTCCTGGAACAATCCTTTTCTTTGACTGGAACAATCCATTTCTCCTCTTGGAACAATCCATTTCTTTGACTGAAACAATCCGTTTCTTCGTTTGAAACAATCTGACTTCTTGAGTGGAACAATATCCGGCTGGGGCACGGCTGGGCGCGGAGCCGCCGGGTGCAGCGCGCGGGCGCGATCGGGGCGAGGTGCGGGGCTTCGAGGGATTGGCCGACGACGAGTTAGAGGCGGAAGAGCCACTTAAGCACCGTGTGGTGATTACTTATTGTAGGAGAATAGAATTAGTGGAATGGTCGATTATATTGCTGAGCCTCATGGGCAGATTATATAGGAGTACATTGCTTGGAGGGTAAGGTGCCTCCGGTAGAGATAAGGCCAGTCGGGATTACATGATTCTAATCTACCTTATCCAGAGATATCCCAATATACTAACATCCCCCGTAGTCGCAACGAGAGCAGCGCAAACATTGTGACTGGAGAGCTCAAGCAAGATAGTAGCCCATTGTGCTGATGTCGAGGTACCCAAGACGAGGGCCTGTAGCCATGATGATGTCGTGCTTGAAGTAGCCGTGGCCGATGGAACTGTCGAGGTAGCCGATGGGATGAACCACTCAGAATGCCGCTCCATGTAGTATGGTGCATAGAAGAAGGCGCCGTAGACAAAGATGGAGACGCGTCGAGGACGATGCCGAAGGTGACGTCATCGGTCCACCAAGGCCGAGGCGAGTACCGGGGTTGCCAGACCTGGTAGCGCGTCGGGAACGAAGGCACGTACGGTGTTGCCAATACCGGACGCGCGAAGTTAAAGGCCAACCATGTCATAGCATCTGGAGGAGGGATCAGCAAAGAAGGTCTCGACGAGAGTCGCGGTGCGCAGAACGGCGTGGGAGAAGATGTCAATGTAGCCTGCGGGTGTCGGAGTAGACGAAGTGGTCGTAGGAGACGATGCTGGCGACAACGTTGAGCAGGACGAAGCGTAGAGGTGGGACGGCCGAGCGCTGGCCCAAAGGGTAGCGTGCTTGGCGTAGTGATCACGGCAGCGGTAGTTGAAGAAGGCGGCGAAGAACTCGAACAGCTTGATGAGGACCTTGTGCATGGAGTGCACAACGACGTAATCGATGACGATGAAGATGCAGCGGCGAAGATCACAGACGGCGACGCTGTGGCGCAACAAGCGACACAGCCGCAGCCTTCGTAGTCGGTGACGAAGTGCGCACTCTCAGGACACCTCCCAAAAGCGAACGTGCCACGGCAATGTATGGATTGGGTGATCAGTCCAAAGGTGCAGCTATGGCGGTGGAGAAGTCGGGGACAGCCGGCACGAAGACTGTGGCGGAGGAGCCTGGCGGCGCCGCGGGAGGGGCGCCCTTGCACACACCGCACGCCAGGGCGAGCCACAGGCGTCGAAGAGAAAAGGCCGACGACGATGTCAATGTAGAGGTGCGTAGAGTCGACGGGCGGTGGGCGACGCAATCTCGATAAGTGATTGAGTAAAAAATCGGAGAACTAAAAAACAAACCAAGCAGCAGCAGTAGAATCTCCGTGTAGATCACCAGGAGCGCATAGCCTTCCTTGCAAAAAAAAAAATGGTGCGCATAGCCTATCCCTCAATCCTCCTCTTCATTTTTTTTCTCACTCTGCCGATGTCAACCGAAGTCAACGATGGCAAATAAAAAATCAGATAAAGAGAGCAGGACAGGCAGCAAGGCAGCTCGTGATCTGGCGGGTGCGCTTCGCAGGTGAGCTTCCGCCTGGAGATCGCGTCAACCCGCAGGATCGCAGATATTGATTATTGACACACGCATCCGCGACGTGGCGGCGGCATGGGTGGACGGTGCCCAAAGGCAGCTCCCAGCACAGCGGCCGGCGGAGAGCGTAGACGCGGATCTGCACGAAGTCGATGGCGTCCACAGCCGGAGGAGGCGCTATCTCGGCCGACGACGGAGCCACGGGAACGGAAAGATCCAATCTGATTGCTGGTTGATGACGCTAAATCGATGAACGTGCCCGAATCAATAGAACACAAAACTGATGCGCGGCCTCCGGCAGAGAAGGGTCTCCCGGGGGCGCGCGGCGCCAAAGTGGTGGTGGGCCTAGGATTTGTGGCTTTGGATCAAAAACCTAAACTCGTGTTATCATGTAGGAGGATAGAATTGATGGAATGGTTGATTGTATTGCTTAGCCTTATAGGCAGATTATATAAGAGTATATTGCTTGGAGGATAAGGAGCCTCCGATAGATAAGGCAAGTTGGGATTACATGATTCTAATCTATTATATCTGGAGATATCTTAATATACTCTAACACTTATCATAGCACTCGCGGTGTAGAAAGCGCGCGAAATTATTGGGTGTGGCAGAGCACAAGGTATAGCAGTTTTGCGACGGGAAATTCAAAAAACGGTTGCAGGCTGAAAAGTGTGATTCTTGACGAACTGGGTCTGGAGCCCATATATGCTACATTGTGAGTGTTGCAAAAATCCGATGTAGTGATTATACTGTGCAAAGGATATTCAGCCCACAATTCAATTGAAAAGAAAAGGTTGCAAATGCTGATCGAGATAAGCCAGTTACTATTTCCAGTCGCAATAAGCTAATTATTACATAGTCCAGAGTTGCCGGTAACAGACATGGAATACTGCAACAGTTCCTCTGAAAGCTAATTACAGGAGGCTAGCTGATACCATACAGTCAATTAGTCAAATCAGGTACGTCTTGCGTTGCGGACTAAATAAAGTAAGGTCATTCGTAAGCAGTCTCGAGGAGATTTTACAAGGATCACAAGCTAGCACCGTTTGTTTTAGAATGAGGAAGATCACCGTGCAGAAGCCACCTACCTATGACTGCTTTACATTTCCGCTGGACTATACTGCGAACTCATGTAATTTCGTTACCCAAAAAGTAATGAGATTTCGGGTGACCCTGAAATGGGGGGAAAAAAAGGGATGCCAGCAACCTGCTAGACTGAGTTATACTTCAATTCAGTACTAAATCAGTGACCGAAAGTTCAGACTTCTGTTCTTGCAGAGTCTATGATAGGAAAAATAGGGATAATAATCTTTGTTGTGTATCAAGAAATTGAAAGTTCATATGATATTTTCTTATAGGTAACTCTCAAGATTTTTTTTTTCCACCTGTCGCTTGAGGCAGGCATCGCGGAGCGATGTTGAAACGGTCCCAGAATTGATGTCTCTGGGACCATATATTAGCGATCTAGTAGAGGAAATAGAGCAGAAGTCGATGGATTGGGGAGTAAGAAGCGATTGGAGGAAGAAGAATTTTATTGAAATAACAATATTCTGTTACATTTTTTTTTGTTTTTGGAGAATCAATATTCTGTTACATGAAAGCTATCCATTCCTTGCCGGTGGCTCAGTGGTTGGGCTTCTTGGGCCTGTCACCTCGGCGTGGCCCATCAAGTGCCGGACAAGCAGAATTAGTTTACTGACAAAAATGATGCGGCGTGAAGACTCCTTAAGATGCCAATTTGGTTCCCCATTTGTATGCAAACCGGCCGGTGTATTTGTACGATATGTACTTCCAAACGTATGTAATTCCGGAAGCAATATCAATAATCACAGAAGAATTAGTATGCAACCGAGCAGTTAGAAAGGAAGGACAGCCTGACGAACAACACAATCACTCATTTTGCTACTGTGCAGAAAGAATCCATTTGCATTGCGTCACTATATTTGTCCGTGTCAACGATCGACACCGTGACACAACGATCACCTGTTGTGGAAGAGCTCCTCCATGTCCTCGAGGCTCCGGCCCCTGGTTTCCGGCAGGCAGGAGTAAATGAACACGAATGCGGCGGCAGCCATGGCGGCGTAGAGGTAGAACGCCCCGGCCATGGTGATGGCCTGGTAGAGCGAGATGAATGTCATGGTGACGACGCCGCTCATGAGTCGGTTCATGGCGGTGCTGAGCCCGGCGCCCTGGCCGCGCAGCCGCAGCGGCAGGATCTCCGCGCTGTACACCCACGCCAGCGGGCCGTAGCCGACGGAGAAGGCCAACAATGCAGCCACGCTCACGGCGGCGACGGCGGCGTCGTCCTTGGCGCCGGCGAACGCCGCGAAGAGGAATCCGAGGACCAGCAGCGACGCCGTCATGCCGGCCGTGCTCACGAGCATGAGCAGCCGCCGGCCGACGCGATCAGCGAGCGCCATGGTCGACAAGGATGGAGCCCGCCTTGGCGACGCCGAAGAGGATGTTGAGGCCGAGGAGAAGGGATTTGGAGGTGACACCGGCCATGGCGAGCATGCGCGGGCCGTACTGCACGACCGAGTAGATGCCGGACGCCTGCTGCAAGAACTGCAGCGTCAGCACGATGGCCAGCACGCGCCGAACGCCGGCCTTCGTCGCCACCTCCCTCCACGTGCCGCCTCCGCCGCCGCCATTTCCGCCGCCTTTCACCACCTCCTCGATCTGAGGAGACGCTGCTTGGCCTCAGCGGGCGTGTCCGACGTCTTGTCGAGCACGGCCTTCGCCTCGCCGGGCGGCCCTTCATGGCCAGCCACCGCGGCGACTCCGGCATAGTGAGAACGCCGGCGGCCAGGAACAAGGTGGGCAACGCCCCGGCGGCGAACATCACCCGCCACGACAGGTGCGCCGGCAATCCCGAGAAGACGAAGTTGGAGACGTAGCTCAGCATCAGCCCAAAGTTGATTAAAATCTTCACAAAACGCAACCATCAAGATCAATGCCCAATTTGCTCGAAATTTACATAAAAATTGTTTGAGACATTGGCAATCGACGACACTATTTAATTCCTAGCTCTTACCTCGGGAATTGACATGAGGAAGCCGCGGGAGGACGCCGGCGCGATCTCGGCGACATACACAGGCGCGATGACGAGCGCGAAACCGGCGCCGATGCCGGCGATCAACCGGCCAGCCATGAGCACGGCGTACCCTCCGGCGACGGCCATGGCCAGCGGCCCGGCGAGGAAGAAGACGTTGGTGAGCACGATGGTGAGGCGCCGGCCGAGGCGGTCGGAGGTCCACCCCGCTAGCAGCGCGCCGACGAGCGAGTAGATGTTGATGACCCCCGACAGCACCTCGATCTGCGCGTCGCTCAATCCCAGGTCTTCCGCCATGAAGATCTGCGCGCCGCTCATCACCCCTACATCTGCCATCGTCGGAGAACGCCAATGGTGAGCAACTCAGCGCATACGTGCGCTGATTGATATGTATACATATATATAAAGATGCTGATAATCTAGCGAGAATATATGAACACGCACGTACTGTAGCCCATGAGGACGGAGGTCATGGAGGCGAGCACGGTGCGGAAGAAGGGGTACTTGTTGCCTTCGCCCGGCGGTGCGGCGTCATCGGGCTTGGAGCCGGCGGTGAGGAGCGGCGCCTCTGCCTCAGCGTCCGGCCGGTTCCGCGCCATAACTGGGCGGCTCGAGCTGCAGCGTGCCATGGTATCTTGGCAACAATAACGTGCTCTTCACGTTTAATCATCGGAAAAAGCTAAACGTGACCCGGGTGACGCCGCCAGAGAGCCGGCCGGTGACTTAGCCAGCGCCCAGCGGTAGTAAAAAAAACAACCGGAGAACCGGTACCCAAATAGGGAAACCGTAAAAACTGTTTGGGTACTAGAGTTAACATAACCGAATTTTATTATTCAAATTTGAGTAGCACCTTTGGATACCCTAACTACCCAAACTACCCGAATTATTATTGATAGGTGTGAAATATAGCACACATACTCATGTCATGAGAACGTAGCATCCTTTGTTACTCATTCATCATATTTATTTTTCCTCTATCATATAATCGTAACTTATTATCAAGTTGATTGCATAGTGTGTTTTGGCTATAATCAAATAGGTTTTTTTTAAATTCGTGCTAATATTGGATAGTTTGGGTATAACCGAAGATGGAACGGAAATTTAGATACCCAAAGTTGTCGAGTACCCAAAGTTGCATCTAGATTTAGGGATAATATACTCCCTCCATCTCAAAATATAATGTCTAGTTTGTCTTAAGTCAAAAAATTTGAATTTTAACCAACAATTACAAAAAAAAAACTATACATATTGACAACGAAAAAGTGATGTCACTAGATTTATCGTGAAATGGACTATCATAACATGTAACTCTTTAAGTTTGAAACAATATATATTTATAGATATTGTTGGTCAAAGTTTAGACTTAAGACAAAATTAGATGAACACTATATTTTGAAACGGAGGGAGTATCTAGATAAACCTTAATCCACTCTTGAGCCTTGGTCAGGCGGCTTCTAACGAACTGGGGATGGGTGGTGACTGGTGACTTGATCTGCGCTGGCTTGCTCTGAAAACTAACCTTTTTTTAACTATACTTGCTATCAAAACTGGAAGCAACTTAGTAATAAAAAGGGGCTATGTGACTTTCCTGGGTTTTAATTATGCAGTTTTTTATTTTTTTTCCCCTATATATGTATGGCGCTGCACGTGGGTGTGGCGGCCGGCGCAGGGCGCTGACCCGCGCAGTCCGGAACATGAGCTCAACCGACGGGGATGTGAGCTCGGAAGCAAGCAACAGCTGGGAACTAGGATAGGTCCATCTCACTGCAGCACATGCTTCTCTTGTCGATGCGTTATATACTCAGATCGAGCTAGCTCGATCTGCTCGCACGTGCCACCTTCTGCAGATGGCCCATGCATTACTTGCGTGCATGTGTGTACGTTCGATAATCAATAGGGTGACCCGAATTATTGGCCAAACCTTATGTACCACGTTTGCGGTCACTGGGGAAGCTAGACCAAATTGGGGATGTCCATCTCTATGGGTAAATAGGAGTACAAAATTCTCGTTTCCTCTCCCCTCTCACGAGTTGCTACAGTCCAGAGAGGCGAGTTCGAGAGAGGTGCCCTTCGCCAGTGGCTGCCGTGGTCCTCCTCGCCTCCGATGGCCTCCGGGCTGTCGTGAGGAGTGGAGGACCATGGATCTGCTGCCGACGGAGGTCCTAGGTGCTAGGTTCCTTAGGTTTAGGCTCTCTAGGGTTAGGTTTCCGGCGACAGCGTTCAGCCGACGGCGCGATGGAATAAGGTCCTCTCTGACTATTCCTCGCCTCGTTGGCGTTCTTCTCCGACGCCTGCGACGAGTCTGTGGAGGTGGGGCTCCAGTGGTGCAGCCCCTGTTTTGGAGATGGTGGCCGACGAGTTGTCGCCTCTCTGAGGTGGTGACGATGCTAGTGTTTTGTCTCAAGGATGGAGAGGCAGCTGTGGGAAACGCGGCAGTTAGGAGGGTGGATCGGCCTCGATGGTCCAGCGGCGGCTATTGTCGTCGCCGGCGAGGGTGGATCCAAGATCCATGGGGCTCGGGGCGCGGCCCCGGCCGATGGGCGATCAGCTCTGGCTTCATCTCGTCTTCAGGGGGCGAGTGTCTTCTTCGGCTATTGTCAAAGCCTTAGGATGTTTCTGTATTTGTACATGTCTGTGTACGGTCTCCTTGACTAATATACAGGTACGTTTGATCAAAAATAGTAGTACAAAATTGGTTACAAGGTGAATTGATGGCTCTGATTGGTTAGAAAGAGTGCAAAATATTGGTTACACCAACCATGCACGGAGGCTTTGGTGTAATGAACTTGAAGATGGCAGGATACGACGCTACGGCTAAGATGGCTCTGGTTTCAGATTCAGCCTAGTAAAATTTTCTAGCACTGTAGCACTGTTTTTTTCCTTTTTTTCTTTGGTTTTTTCCCCTTTTGCGGTCCACCCACGCGAGCCCGAACAGAATTCGGCCCACCCCATCCTTGGGCCTAGACTAGCCTCACATGATCGTGCACCGCGGCCGTGGGGTTCGATCCATTGTCCATGGTGGACCAGCGGCAATTGCCAGACAACACCGCCACTGGACACGGCAAAGCCACATAGAAGTTGGCTGGGGAATGCGCGATGAGCAAGGGAAGCTAGTCTCAAGGCTAGAAGAAGGGAGTGGGGATGAAGGGGAGCTCACCTTGGCATCGCAGTCGGGGGAGGAAAGCCAGAAGAGGGCGCTCGTCGGTGAGGTGCGCCGGCGATCATTCGGTCGCGACGAGAGTCGGCTTCGGGCGGCGAAACTCATCGGGCTAGTTCTTACGAAGAAAAATGCGTCCTTGCGCGGATCTTCGAGCTTGCGTTGGCGGCACAAGGTGGTGATGTCGTGACGCGAGAGGCAGCGGGGTGACGAACAGGGAGCGCGGAGGACTGGGTGCTAGAGGAATACAGAGCACGCACGCTTAGGGCGGCGGCGCTGGAGGAGATTGTGCGGAATTGGCGGTGACAGGGATGACAAGCGGGTACCGCGCATCAGTGAATATGAGAGAGGAAGTAGGTGGGATGGTACGGGACCTTCTATATAGCAACCGAGTGTTGTATAACAAAATAAAACTCGGCCCACTCGGCCAAAAATTCGACCCACTTGTTCTAGTATAAGGTTTGAAAAATATTGAATCATGCTACGGGAAATGTTGAATTAGGTTTGAAAAAATTTAAATCATGCTTTCAAAAAGGTTGAGTCGGATTTTTAAAAAAGTTGAACCATGACAAATTTATACAGCGTATTCAATATTCTTTGTCAAAAATGCTGAAAATATTTATAGAAATGTTGAAACATCTTATCACATATGTTTGAAAAAGTATTAAAAAAATGTTGAAGTCTTATATTTAAAATTTTAAATTTATTTATTTTTTGAAACTCATCTAACAGTTCATGTCTAAAATGTTGAAACAGTTGATGCCAAATGTTGAATCAAGTCATAAAAAATGTTGAACCTTACATTTATATTGTTGAATTTAAAAATATTTTAAAAACATATTCATGTTTTTTTAGAAGATTAAAAACATATTCATGTGAGATCTCATTTTTCTTTTGCGATTACGCAGTACAACTCAGAATAGGATCTGCGGGCTGGTACAAGTCTGGTAGCTGAAATAGCGCTAAGATTACGAATGTCAAATTATTTTAGCTGAAACAGTCAAAAGATACTTCAGGAATGAAGGTGCGGAAATCGCATTGTCGCAACACATTGCTAATAATTGAGATAGGCTCTTCCTCAGCAAAAAAATAATTGTGATAGGCTCAGCACAAAATAAAGTCCTCTACTGATCTTATCATGGATTCAGGGCCTTGTTTAATGTCCTCTGCGGTCTGAACTAACATGTATTTTCCATCTTCAAATTTCTAAGTTCACTTTCTTTTGTTCAAGGATTAAAACACTGCTTGTTTGAAACTTCCAGTCCGGCCATTGAAGATAAGTCGAATGTCACCTTGAGCTACCGTGTCTGTTTGTACATATATATTCTGGTTGGTTCTTGGACATATTGGTTACCTGGGCGATAACTGCATCACGATTCGTGCCCCAATAATTTCGCCTCACGCAAGAAAAAGTAATAGTCCGGAACTGTTTGGGCCGTTATGGTCTCTATGGTGCGGAAAAGAGCGTTTCTCGACACATCGCTAGTATCCGAGCAGTACTGTGAATTAACGCTGCTGACATTGAGATCATATTCAGTGTTGTGCAAGGGATATTCAGTCCGTGTTTCAAAATTCAATCGACAGGAAGAGGCTGCAAATGCCTATCAATGTAAGCCAGTTACTATTTTGGTTGCAAACAGTCGACGAAGTTCAGAGCTGCCAAGTAGGATATTTGGAATGCTACAGCAGTTTGTCTGAAATTTTACAGGACGCCGCTCAAGAGATGTCCCTAGCAGCAGTCAAATGATGCACATCTTGCAGACTGACGCTACTACAATTCAGGTCATCATAAGCAGTCCGTAGTCGATTAGAGTTTGAGATTGCAAGGATCACTAGATCCGCATCGTTTGCTCATCTAGGACCTGCACGGCTGAGCAATAGTGACACTCACATTCATCATCAAATGGATGACAAAAGTTCAAAGTTCTCTCCTTGCAGATATGGCGATGACATATGCCCGTATGGTTCGTTGGAGTAATGGGGATCAATCTCGGGCGCGTATCAGGAAACTCAATTGAAGTTTCGGCATTTCAATTCTCACGCAGGTAGTAGGAAAATGTTGTGAGATAAAAAGACTCCTCAAGATTTCATTTTTGGTCCCCCATGCATACAAACGTACGTTCCATTCATGTAATCCGGAATGCAAAGGACAGCCTGATGAACAGAGCAATCATTTATTTTGGTATTCTGTGCAGAAAGAATCGATTTTTGTGCGTGTCAACCATCGATACCGTGACCCAACAACTCCAGCTCCTGACGATGGCAATGGCACTGCCACTGCGAATCATACTGATGGATGCATGGACCATATATACACATGTCACTTGGTGTGGAAGAGCTCCTCCATGTCCTCGAGGCTCCGGCCCCTGGTCTCCGGCAGGCAAGCGTAAATGAACACGAACGCGGCGGCGGCGATGGCAGCGTATAGGTAGAACGCCCCGGCCATGGTGATGGCCTGGTAGAGCGAGATGAAGGTCATGGTGACGACGCCGCTCATGATGCGGTTCACAGCGGTGCCGAGCCCGGCGCCCTGCCCGCGCAGCCGCAGCGGGAGGATCTCGGAGCTGTACACCCACGCCAGGGGCCCGAACCCGACGGAGAAGGCCACCACGAACGCCACCACGGCGGCGACGCTGACCGCGGCGACGGCGGCGTCGTCCTTGGCTCCCGCGAACGCGGCGAACAGGGAGCCCAGCAGCAGCAGGGCCGCCGTCATGCCGCCCGTGCTCACGAGCAGCAGCGGCCGCCTGCCGACGCGGTCGGCGAGCGCCATGGCGATGAGGATGGAGCCGGCCTTGGCGACGCCGAAGAGGACGTTGAGGCTGAGGAGGAGCGTGTTCGACGTGACGCCGGCCATGGCGAGCACGCGCGGGCCGTACAGCACTACCGAGTCGATGCCCGACGCCTGCTGGAAGAACTGCAGCGTCAGCACGATGGCGAGCACGCGCCGAACGCCGGCCTTCGTCGCCACCTCCTTCCACGCGCCGCCGCTTTCGCCGCCGGTGCCGTCGCCTTTCACGACCTCCTCGATCTCGAGCAGCCGCTGCTCGGCCTCGGCGTGCGTGTCCGACGTCTTGTCGAGCACGGCCTTCGCGTCGGCGAGCCGACCCTTCATGGCCAGCCACCGCGGCGACTCCGGCATGGTGAGCACGCCGGCGGCCAGGAACACGGTGGGCACCGCCCCGGCGGCGAACATCACCCGCCACGACAAGTGCGCCGGCAGCCCGGAGAAGACGAGGTTGGACACGTAGCTCAGCATCAGCCCCGTGTTGATAAAAATCTTCACGAAACGAGTGCAAAGCTCAATTTGGTCCAACCTCAAATGGAAATTGTTTAAGAACTTACTGGCAGTTCTTTACAGTACACTGCTGCTGTCAACGCTTACCTCGGGGAGGGACGTGAGGAGGCCGCGGGAGGAGGCGGGCGCGATCTCGGCGGCGTACACGGGCGCGATGACGAGCGCGTACCCGACGCCGACGCCGGCGACGAAGCGGCCGGCCATGAGCACGGCGTACCCTCCGGCGACGGCCATGGCGAGCGGGCCGGCGAGGAAGAAGACGTTGGCGAGCACGATGGTGAGGCGCCGGCCGATGAGGTCGGAGGTCCAGCCCGCCAGCAGCGCGCCGACGAGCGAGTAGATGTTGATGACCCCCGACAGCACCTCGATCTGCGCGTCGCTCAAGCCCAGGTCCTCCACCATGAAGATCTGCGCGCCGCTCATCACCGCCACGTCTGCCATGCATCGGCGGCGCGCGACTCAGTGCAAGAGTACACAAACATACATCTGTATATATATGCAAAGATGCTGATAATCTTGCAAGAGGAGGATTGTATATATATGTACTTACTGTAGCCCATGAGGACGGAGGTCATGGATGCGAGCACGGCGCAGAAGAAGGGGTACTTGTTACGCTTCGGCGGCGGAGCGGCGTCGTCTGGCTTGGAGCCGGTGGCGAGCAGCGGCGCCTCGGCGTCCTGCGCCATGGCTGGGCAACTCGAGTGCAGCGTGTCACGAACGGCCCGGTGTAGTCTCGCAGCAAGGACACCGTACTGTTATTAGAGTTTAATTAACCGGGGACCGGGAAGGACGCCGCCAAAGCAGATATGGGCGCCGGTCGGTGACGTGGCCGTGCACGGGCCACGTGGAGCTGAAAGAGACGTGCGCGTGCGTGTGGTGGTGCACTGTTTTTGTGCCTACCTGGCTTAGAGGAGTCAATCTTTCGGGTTACAGCTGTTAGTTTAGATAAGGTTTGATTTTAGTTGTAGTACGCTTAGTCAATGACATGGCATCCAACACATAGTTGATGGGCTAATATATAACACGGTGAAAAAGAAAAAAATTTAACTAAACAGCATCAAATATATCAAAGAATCGAGGGGTATATGATGTTGATTTCGCCTATCATGTGATCAACTGATCTTTAAAATCTTCTTTTTATTTGTACGTAGCAAGGGGGTTATGCCCGTCACCTGTAATTTCTTTGAAGAAAAAGGTGTTTATGGACTTTCACTGGATGTTTTTGTCTTTATGGATGGCGACTGCTTTTGGACTCTTCATGTGCATGGTCGACAGTTTTGGTTTATCATCAGAAAATGGACAAAGTCAAATATCTTATTCAACACGTAGCAACACAAGGATAGAGCGATCACTTCCTGTACGTATCTCTGTTTGATTGGAATTATGCATACATACATAGTCCTGTCCTGGTTGGATCTTCCCAAGATTTCCATCATTTTCCGGCTGCTGCACATGTGTTACTCAATCATTGACGTTGATGTTACATCCTCTGTCCCATTGACCTTACGGGAACATGTGCAGTATTTGTAGTCTCAAGAAAAATATCTTCTATTTCATTTGCATAAGAAAATGACAAGCTGTTAGCTGTGTACAAATGGAACACAATCAGAAACAGATGACTAATGCTTAGCTTGACGTGTTTGAATCAAATTAGAGAGGCCCAAGGTTTTTTTCTCCAGATCTGCGGTTTGCTTCCTCGCCATTTTGTTTTTTAAGAAACACAACTATGCAGCCTTGTTTTTACGTTGTAAAGCGACTTGATAGATTGTATGTTAGGTAGTAAGCTTGCTATTATAGAAAACTGGAGCTCTGATGATGTTCCAGTGTTTGAAAACTATGTATACCACTTTGAATGGATAAGCAAGATGTTGGAGGATGCAACATCACGTAACATACTGACATACGACTAAACGTAGATAACAATGGCGGCGAAACACCACAGGGGGCTGGAATGTCTGCAGATCCCCCACCCTAAGCCAGCCAAACCTATGTGGCAAGAGCTGCAATGGATGGTGAATGGGAGAAAAGAAATGCGGCAGCTATTAAGATAGAAATGAGGCAGCTATTGATATTTCGATCACATTGCCTAAGTGATCTTTTGCAAATGTGATTTATAATTTTATCCTAAGTCCATAATTTATATATAATTATTGTTCTACGTATACTGTCACCAAAACAAATCTAGAACATTTTCAAGCAACCTGCCTCGCAAATCTGAGAGGTTTAGCGGTCCTTTTCTGATACAAATTCAATTAATGTGTAGGTAAAGTGGACCACTGATCTTTGTAAGAAAGCTGTTGAGTTGCTCATCTTGTGGCAGCAACATAAGTCAGATATTTTACCCAGTGTTTCAGATATATCAGTGCATAGCTTAGTTGGAAGATCGGATCCTCAGATGTGTTTCGCGACTTGCAACGGAACTCAGGAAATCCATCATCCGACGATATGGCAAAATTTGGTGGACCTGCCTTTCCCGGCAAATGCATTCCCGTCCTGATGGAAACTTCCAACGATGGAAAACTATTCATGATACACATAAAGGCATCTTTAGAACGAAGGAATTTCATGGAAAACGCACAAGAATTTCAAAGAAAACAGTTCAATTTCACAAGAAAAACGCAGGAAAGAAAAAAAAAATTCTCCAATCCATACGAGCCATAATGGGGAAGTATAGTTGCACAGGGCCATGCGGTCACACCTATAAAACATTCAAGCGAGAACCAAATGCGCCCCACAAGAACAGGTT
The DNA here is from genome assembly GCA_012490785.1 of Eragrostis nindensis. Taxonomy (NCBI): domain Eukaryota; kingdom Viridiplantae; phylum Streptophyta; class Magnoliopsida; order Poales; family Poaceae; genus Eragrostis; species Eragrostis nindensis. Next base: position 171,133 of record JAAXCT010000941.1, read on the forward strand.
AAAGTTCTATTATATATCCTTAAACTTTAAACATGTGCATTACTCCGGCATTGGTATCGTCTACAACTCTTGAATAACAGGAAACAAAAGCAAGATTCACACACTACATGACATCGTCTGGGAACAAGTTTGCTACAGAATACAGGTACTGCCTCCCAGTTCCCAGACGCACAGGTAAGTTTCTGATTTGGGCTCGCTTTAAGCCATGCCACCACTAGTCGCTGTCCTGATTATCTGAAACAAGGCTGCAAAGAACCAAAAGATCATGCGTCAAATTTCGTTTTGCTTAGATCAACTTAGTAGTGAAGAAATGCACACTCCAAACAATGTTAAAATGATCATTTGAAGCAGAAATGTAAAAGGTGACAAAGAAAACAGTAACCTCATGCTAACAAGAACCAATATATTTCAACAGCTCTGGAAGCCTCTATTACAGACATCACAACGCAAGGATGCATCAACAACTTAGTATAAAGCATGAACTATATTAGACCTCTAAATGTGCATAATCCAGGACATGGACTAGGTAAGTAGAATGTTAATACATAAGTTTATATCTCGTAAAATGCAAGCCTCCGGCTGTGCTGCAATATTTAGCGGCGGCACATGGCAGAACAGCTGAAGGATGTTTTTAGGTTATTAGAGGCTTTGCAGGTTCTATAGGCTGCCTCATAGGAGCTAAAAGACACTATTTCCATGAGTCAGAATGAGCCAATTGTTAAGAGAAGTCAAATTTTTCGTTGTCTGACTGGATAACAAATAGTAATTTTTTTTATGAGTCTTGGCATCTGAAAATCTTGGGTAAAAGGGCTAAAGGATGCTCCTGTGTAGAGTTTATATAATCCCAACAAGTAAAAGGTGGCTACTCTGACTCTCATCAGAGAGTTGACATGAATATTGGAAACAAGAATCGCTAAAAGGTCCAGCTCTAAGAGCCAAACTATTATTACATTGCACATGTCGTTCGCGAAATGCAAAATACCAACACTCAAATGTAACACAGTTGGTCATATAGTTCTAACGAGCTGCAGGGGTGACTAATTTGATGTATTTGTCATCCAAAAAACCATAAGACCACAATAAATGACACTCAAATGCATAAAATCCAAGTGGGATTAGTAAAGGTTAAGATTTGTAGCTTACATGATCCAATGACAACAAAAATGAAGAACCCAAGCACCAAGGGTCCAACAGGGTAGTCATTTCCCTTCTTCACAGTAGTCTCAGGCACAAAACCCCTCTTTGTGATGTTCTTCTGGAACTTGGCGCTTTTCCTGTCAGCAAGACGCCTTGAAGTCGTCTGGTGAATGCAAATGAAATGAGTTTAGTATCCATAATCAAAGATAACAATATTTCAAGCGGATAAGTACAACATATTTACATTCACATTTTGCAAAGTGGGCCATTGATCAGTTTGGAATCATTCTGACAGTGATCGTGGTTCATTGAGCAGTGACCTCACCAAACTTTTTGTACCCACAAGACAACCAAAATTAGATGGTGGTGGTTCAACAACCAGAAACAGGGAGCACAGGTAATAACGAACACTAAAAATTATACTGAATTCCAATCAGTATACCTAATTAAGATTACAAACGAATATTACCAAAACTGTTTTTGTTTAGGATCTTCGAAAGTTTGCAAAGATTCCTACCAAACATGGAAACAGCCTACAATAACAGATCTTTGTTCCTATTGAACAACTTTAAAACAGCAAGGAACTCAAGCTTCTTATTCTATTGAAGACTATCTGATGACTAGCACTAAATAACATTACCTGATGCTGGTCATAGAGCTTAAAACCTACAATTATTCAATCAAATACCACAATGCATGCATGGAATCCACATATATCCCCTGCCAGCTTAGGTTTCTCAAAACCAACCTAGTCCCAATCAATATACGATTCAGCTGATCCGAACGATGCAAGTGTTGGTTTGAGATGGACCCTGATTGACCATTCCCGGCCCGACCTGAAGGTGCATTCAGAAAGGGGCAGGAGGGAAAATCCCGGCCAAATCCAAGCCAATCCCTTTGCAAATGCACGGAAATCTCACCATGCGACCTCATCTCTCGGCTCACACTGTCATACTGTGCAGGGAATTAAATGTGATAACACCATCTCAATGGAGTCACGGCACCATCGCTCCCATTCGTAAGGCCTCTCCCATACAAAACAAGGGTGCACTGACAAAGATCCATTTCCAGAGTGGACAAGAAGAGGATCATCCCAATGGGTTGATATATCGTAACCCACACAATATGGCAAGGAATACTGTAGCCACACTCGCAGTCGAGCCACACGGATCCGGCGAAACAGAGACCAAAATCCCCAAACCAAAACGCAAAATCCCAGACGAATCGATCAAACATGCTTCGACACAACCAAATCGACCGCCAACGGATCGCGCATACTCGTATGTACACTCGCGACAATCCTAATGGAAGAGAGAAGGCAGGGATGCCGATGAGTCCTTACCATCTCGCCGGAGTCGGAGGTGGCGGAGGCCGGCGCGGCGGGTCGGAGTTCCGGTCGGAGAAGCAGCAGCGGTGGAGGTGCAGCGTTGTTTGGGGACGAATAACGCGGGGGGAATTTATGCAAGGTTCCCTCTCATAACGGCCAGTCTGCCAGTCGGTTTGGGACGTGGCTCGGGTGACGTGGTGGGCGCCGATTGGGTTGAATCTGACACGTGGACCTGGGGAAGAAGGGCCGCTTGTTTCGCCTTTGAGATTCGCGCTGCAGGTCAGCAAGATGGGCTTTCACGATCGGAGAGCCCATGTGGCGTGTGGGCTCAGGCCTTGTCAGAAAATGACCAAGCACATATTTAGCTTGTACTAGGAGGAAGGACTCGGCCAGTAGTTTGCTGCCAGACCCAAAGTCAGTGTGGTGATCCAACGGCTGATAGATACAATACCATACAAATAAATAGCTCTGTTAAGGAGCCCTATATTCATAATAATACTTGTCGCTCGAAACACCAATTTAGGGCGTATAACATATTCAAGGTCTGCGCAAGTGATTAGTCTCTCATTTCAAAAAGGTGTGGATGGCTATGTGAACCACGAAATAAGCCGGTTCATCCATCCTCCAAGTATGGCCATACAAAGTAATTACAAAATTCTTGCGAAAAAAATAGTACCCACAATTGGGCTATCAATAGTACACATGTATTTGTATGTATATATCTACACAAAAAATGGTGTCACAACTTTCAGAAATCGAAAGGGATCATGTTGTCTTCTCATCTCGATCCAAAATTAGTATCTATACATGTGTAAAAAGGCTAAACAATGATGTTTTTGTTTTGGCATGTGTGTTTTAGCTGTGCTGAGTTTGTTAACAACTAAAAGTTTTGAAAGAAATGATATCTTATACCATGTGTAGATCCAAAGAAGCGTGAGTTTTATGAAAAAAGATAATGACCCAACTACACTCATCAATCTGGTTGCACTTGGTCTACCTAAAAATTGAGTATCAAATGAACAAGATCAAGAGTTTTGGCATAGTATGTTGCATATAATGTGTTTATGAATATATAAATAGATTTTGACATGTGGTTTTAGTGAATCAAATTAGAGTGTCATTTGTAGTGGACAAACAGTATCTACTAGTCAACAAGGTCGAATCACTAATAGAAGTGAATTCAAGGAGAAAATTGTTATGGTGTATAATAAAAAAAATTATTGTATCAACTTTCACTATACGCATCAGGATATGTGTTGGCATCACATTGTCTCTGCCCTTGGACACAAGCCAAACTACAAATGAACACTGGTGAAGAAAATCCTACCAATTAGTGAAGCAAACATCGCTTGAAAACCAAACATTATACTAGATTAATTTTGCGATACATGTTTTGCAGGGGACACCAACTCATGAGACATACACGATGACAAAAAATGCTTCACCACTAAGAAAATCGAACATCTTTATAGCAAGCCAAAAGCTAATATATGAGTTTCTCCTTTCATGCGAGTGTGCGCGATGTCTTACCGGACAAGCTCCATTTATAATTTTGTGTTTCATTGCATATTATTTTCCATATCCAATAAAAAGAAATTTCATACAAGTTGCAATAGACACTCTTTTGAAGTGTGAGCGTATGCGTTTTTCTCATGAAGAGTAACGTCGACACGAGCATTGATGCTAGGTGGAGTAGTAATAAGCAAACAAAGGCGTTTTGACGATTTTGTAAGTTATCACAGAGACATTGCACGAGAACCGCTTTTAAACACGAGCACGCGATGCCGCTATCAAGCCTTTTCTTTGATTGATGATGGCAGCAAAAACTACACCAACACGGTGAAAAGGCAAAACCTGCCAAGAAATATACTTCCGTGCCGACGGCCAAACAAACAAACACCAGCCAGACGCACGCACCACGCTGAAGGAGAAGCCGTTAGTGCTGTCGGTGAATACGCCCACCGTTGTTTGGCGGCTACCACGTCGCGCCGTTCCTGGCGCCGCCGCCTCCGCGAGTGGTACTGCTACTCTTGCCGTAGAGCCTGAACAGGTTGAACGCCGAGAGGGCGGCGAGCAGCACGGCGGCGAGGCCCGCGGCGACGGCGCTGGCGATGCCCCCGCCGGCGCGGCGGCAGAAGGCGCCGTAGAGGCCGCAGACCTCCATCCACTGGAACTCGGGAACGCCCCGCTTGGACACCACCGACGCCTGCAGCGCCGCGGCCGCCGCCGCCATCGTCACGTACGCCAGCGCCTGGTCGCAGGAGAAGACGGACCACGCGAGCGCCCGCCGGGTCCGGGTCGCCGGCGCCGCCCCGCCGGTGAGGGCGCAGAGGGCGCAGAGCCGTGCCGCGAGCTGCAGCAGGCTGTACCCGGCGGCGGCGGCGTTGGCGGCGACGAGGAAGACCAGCGCCTTGAGGTCGGTGAAGCGGGCCTTCTTCTGCAGCGTGAAGAAGGTGCGCGTCTGGGCGTCCGTCGCCACCAGCGCCGCCGCCAGCGCGCCGAGGGCGCAGACCAGGCACCGCAGCGCCACCTCCGCCACCCTCACCTTCCGCTCCGGCACCGCTCTGCCGCCGCCGCCGCCGACCATGGCCTCACCTGGTATCCCGACCCGTGCAGTGACGTACGAAGAATGAGCCGGTGAAACAGGAGGAACAGAGAGGTTTGGATTCTTCAGAGCAGAGCAGCAGAGTGAGGGAGGTTCGAGCACAGGAGCGTAGTGAGGTCTGGCTCCGTCCACATCCATGGCCATTTTTATAGCGGGGAAAGCTTCCACCACTACAGCCTGCTAGCTAGTGGAATTGAGTGTGGTGTGGGATCCTTTGTGGCGGTCTGCGCATTATTATTGCCGCCATCACCGGAGCTCTTTCCCAACGATCGATCGAAAGGATAACGGTGGACGTGTGCACGCCAAGGCCTGCTTTTTGGGAGCACATAGTTTAATTAGTGTAGTACTGTACTAGCAGTAACGAACACGGCTCGTCACTCACAAACGCATCATCAGTTCCTGTCCGGGAGAACGACATGAGCTATGCGACGTATCTGGATTCTGGAAGACGACGTTTCTGATCGAAGCCATCACTGTAAGGAATTTAGGGTCCGTGTGTAGCACGCGATTTAAGGTTCCATCAATGTCTTGGGCCTCGGAGTTCTGAAACGGATCGAGCGAGAGAGGAGGAGGGGTCACGGGCAGGGCGTCGTCTTCCTCGTCGTAGCGTAGCGGCTAGGATATGTTAGCTTGGGCACAACACGTCTCGATCCGCTTGGACACGTCGCGTTCACGCGCTCGCTCGAGCTCGGTCACTAGATGCTTGTTTTCTTTTGTGGCGTATGGAAGAGGGCGCTGCTTCTTCCTGGGTCCGCAGGACACCAAGGAGATCGATGCACATATACGTTGTTGCTGTTGTTGTCACGATGATGCTTGAGTGACGTGTCAATATGCACAGCTACTCCTACCGTGGATCGATGGAAGCTTCCATCGATCGATGCTGGATGCGTGCGTGGCACTAGTTCAGCAGCTTAACCATCACCCAGCGATGATCTTGTCCTCTCTTAGCATGATTACCGAAGAAAGGAAAAATGAGGCAACATTGAACGAAAGGTCGAGAAAGAGGGACATGAGTGACGCACCGAGGCGCACACTTCCATCGTGCTGGTTCCACATTTGCAAAAGCCATGAGCGTGGCAATGATGCTACTCCATAAGACAGCTGTGCAATATAAGACTCTCTTCACATGTTCACATCTGCAGGACGCGACACATGGGAGCTGCTACTCGCTCTAGCTAGTGTTCTCGTACCGACCCGACCATTTCCCAGAGGACCATCTTCGCACCAGCCGTCCCGAGCCTGAGCTTTATTCTTATCTTCTGTACTGCTGTCTCTGAACTCTGGACCATGCGGCCGTGCCGCCATTAGTCCATCGCAACGTTCATACCTTGCCGACGCAGCTTTATGGCCAGGTCCATTCATCCTGTTGGACCTTGTCATCATCAAGTGGGATCTATAAGCAGCATCAAACAAGATTGTGCATCAGATTGTGCATCGCAAGGTATGTTCGGCAAAGTAAATTGTATAGAACCAACACTGTTTGCTTCAACTTTTCCTTATCAGCAGAATTTGGTTTTAACAGGAGTAAATCATACTATTCTCATATGCAACAACCGAGTTAACTTCTGTAGCCTACTATGGCAAATAAGCACCAACAGACATTATAACTGAAAGGGATTCAATTTTCCCCAGACACTACATCATACATCTGCTAATACTTTACACTGAAGAGATCAGCACGACAACATATACTGAGCCGCACTGTTTTGCAGCGCTCTTTGTCTCTGAGATTAGTGCCCCTCGGACTTCGGCTGCATGCTGCGGACGTTCTTCAGGAGGTCCTGGATCTTGGACAGCATCATCGTCTGTGCTGGATCTACCGCGCCACTGCTGCTCGCCTGCGGGGGCCTCTGGTTCTCCTGCAGCTTGATCTTCTCGAAGAGGAACTGCTTCTCTGCCTCCGCTTCCTCCAGGCGCCGCTTGAGGTACATGCTGGCGTAGTCCTGCTCGGCCCTCTCGGACTTGGCGAGGGCGATGCTCTGGAGCCGCTCCGCCTCCTGCCGGGCCTCGCTTGCCTTGAGCTGGAACATCTCAACCTCGGCCAGCTTCAGCCGGACGATGCTCTCGAGCTCCTCCACCTGCTGCCTCTTGCGCAGTTGCTCGGCCTTGAGCTCCTGTGCTTCCCTGACCTTCTCCTCCATCTCCCTCTCACAGGCCTCCACAGCAAGCCGAGCCTTTTTGTACAGCCGCATTTTCTCTTCGGCGACAAGCTCCATCTTCCGTACAGCTTCTTGGACTACCTCAGCAATGCGATTACAGGCCTCCTGGGGTGTGATCAGGCGCCCTGAGTCTTCATTTTCAGAGTTCTTTGGAGAATCCATCTCAAGCTCTGTGTGCATATATGCATAGAACAACACCAATCAATCAATTCTTAGCAAGGAACCAAAATTGCAAAGGCCAACAACTGGCGCAAAGAGAATAACAAGCTAATCGTAGAATAAAATTAGAACAGCATGATAACAGAGCCTATCCCATACTTATGTCAACTCCAGCTACCCAAATTATACGTGTTACAAAATGAGGACCCAGGCCAAAAGTTATGGACTTGTATTAGATGAAAACAAAAATTTATGAACCTTTGGTTGCAATCGATTTTATATGTTGGGCATATCTGGTTGATTTCGTATGGGACAAAAGCAGTATTGTCAAAGGTGACTAGGGGTGGGGGAGTCCCCTTCCCAAATACGGGAATAAGGGATTGTGGGTCTCATAACAATTCATGGAAACTATATTCCAAGGAGCCTATCAAGCAGAAACTTCTTAGGAGACTAATATCAAACATAACTTCGATTTCAATATCTAAAGCTTTCCAACTTATCAAGTGCTGGTAGCAAAATCCACTCCCTCAGTTTTTTTTTTTTCTATCGATGATGTTAGGACTAGAAGTTTAGTTCATTATTGAGCTGAAAATGTTGTCCTAACGTAGTATGAACCGCTTTAAAACAAGAATGGTCGATGCAGCACTGATCTCGATCAGTCATTTAAATGTTTATACCAATACATCACAAAAGTTAGTTTAGTGATTGCCTCACAAAAAAAGGTACTGACAGCATCAAAATGGAAGAATTTCAGGATGCAACATTACAGGTTCTTCCTGTTGCCATTCAATCACAAGATAAATATGTTGCGGATACTTGTCTTAGATCATCAATGGCACAAATCAAATTTTAATCACTACTGATATATCTCCAATCTATTGAAAATCAGCAGATTTACAGCACATTTTAAGAAAGTAATATGGAAAGAAATACAGACTCAAGACAGAGAAATGTTTCAGTAATTGTTGTTCAGAGGAATAGCAATAGATTGAAGGACATACATGTTGTTGGATAGTGTAACTATTAACTAATCCAATTTAATAGCCGAACAATAAATAGGGGGAGCACAAGCATTCAGATAATATATGAGAATAATGCAGGCACAAGACACTTTAAAAGTGGCACAACAATACTACGAAAGAAAGTACGATGAACTAAGCAGAGTCAGAAATGAGCAATTAGGAAGCAAACCAAGCAGAAGTTTCTTATAAGACCAATATCATCTTCGACTTCAATATCTAAAGTCTTCCACTTTTTAAGGTGCTGGTAGCAAAATCTACTGCCTCTGTTTTTTTTTTAATTATTGATGACGCTAGGACAACAAGTGTTCATTTTTAAGCTGAAAATGTAGTCCTAAAGTAGTAAGGACCGCTTTAGAAAAACAAGAATGGTCGATGCAGCATTGATCTCGATCAGTCATTTAAACGTTTGTACCAATACATCACAATAGTTAGTTTAGTGATTGCCTAAAAAAAAAGGTACTGACAGCATCAAAATGGAAGAATTTTCGGAATGCAACATTACAGGTTCTTCCTGTTGCCATTCAATCACTGCAAATACACGTCTTACATCATCAATGGCACAAATCAAATTCTATATCTCTTACATCATCAATGGCACAAATCAAATTTTAATCACTACTGATCGCTCTCCAAGCTACTGAAAATCAGCATATTTACAGCACATTTTAAGAGAGTAATATGGACAGAAATACAGAATCAATACAGAGAAAAGTTGCAGTAATCGTTGCTCAGAGGAATAGCAATATATGATTGAAGGAACATATATGTTGTTGGATTGTGAGAGTAATCCAATTTAATAGCCTAACAATAGACTGGGGGAGCACAAGCATTCAGATAATACATGATAATAAAACATGCACAAGACACTAAAATGTAGCACAACAGTACTATGAGAAAGTAGGGAACGTATCGGGTGAAACCAACCTCTCCGTGCAAACTATGGAAACTTCAATCTGAGCCACACGATGTTGATCCAAGGGAGCGTTCAAGGGAGGTGGGAGGAGTGATTTGCAAAGTCGCTTTTGCAAATCACCCCTTCCACCTCTCCTGAGCTTGTAAATCACCCTCCACCTCCCCTGAGTGCATCCCTTGGATCAACATCGTGTGGCTCAGATTGAAGTTTCCATAGTTTGCACAGAGAGGTTGGTTCCACCTGATACGTTCCCGAGAAAAGTAAGACAATCAAGCAGAGTCAGAAAATGAGCAATTAGATAGTGGAACAAACAGAAGCAACCTACGAAGCTAACAGGTCATATGGATGTTTCAGTTAAGGAAAATAGACAGACCTTGGAGCGCTTGTAGTATCATCCTAGGATTGATGGAATCAGCAGGAGTGTTCCTCAACCTTTCAATCAGTTCTGCACATTTCCTGTACAACACCCTCCCTTTTGAGTCCTCACTTAAACGGAAAATCTTACAAACAAACTCGAGCTCCCGTAACAGGGCATCCCTATCCCAACCAGGAGCGCATTGTTGGAAGACATCCTTAACCCAACCCAGCAACTCTGAGGTCCTCTGGCAAGCCCGGCACCTAAAGAGCATCTCAGCACGGCCAGTGCTGCTCTTCACCGACTGCCCCATTCCGATCTGACCATTCTGAATTGCACAATCTGTATGGGTCCAATGAGAGCAGAAATCACACCCAATCCAGCGGCACGTATTGACCTCGAAATCAAACTTGTTGCAGATGACACACATGCAGAGGTTGCAAAATCCATGCCTATTAGCACATATATTGCACCTGCACTCCTCAGCAGGGAGAGCACTCTGGCAAGCAATGTTCCGGCACCTCCTAAACAAGAATATCTCCACTAGTCGGCTCGGGGGAATGGAAACGCTGGGGTGCAAAAAGGCCTGAATCCCAGTCTTGATCGCAACAAGGATCTCCAACTGCACCTGGTGCGCCATTGAAAGCATGGTTGGCGTCAAATCAACCCTGTCCTGGACATGCTTCTGCAGGTACAAGAACTCTTCAACATGGTGGGGACCCCCACTGCCCTCCAGAATCGACTTGAGCTCATTCTTGATCTCGTCCAATGCTCCTCAGGCAAAATCTTCATCTTCTCAGCAACCAAGTCAACCCGCTCCCGAGCAACCTCCCTTAGCAGCATAGCACCGACTCGAGAGGGTCCCCTGACAACCTGCAGCTTGGAGACACCATTCGCCACCTCCTTATCCTTCTCCACCTTGCTCGGACCACCCGCGGCGCCTCCTCCGCCGTTGCTCTGGTTCGGCTCCGCAGGCCACGTGTCCCTGGAACTCGCGCTCTCGGTGGCGGAGTCGTGCCCCGGGTCGGAGTTCGAGCCGGGCTCCTGCATGTCCGGCGAGCCCACCTGCTCCGACGAGGCCAGCGAGAGCGAGGTCTGCAGCCCCGAGGGCCGTGGACCGTGCCTAGGCGGCAGCATCCCCTGCGGCGACGGCTGCTGCGGGTGGAAATTTGCGCCGGAAGACGTCCCCATCTTTCTCAAAACCTAAGCTGCAACCAGCAAGAAAACAAGAGCTGTTTCACTTTCAGTACTACGACGAGACTGACTAATCAGGTTGCTGTTTAACTCACCATAGCGGGACAAAAGCATCTCTGTCCTAACGAAAACAGTAAAACAGGGTACTATAAATCAGATCCAAACCAAAATGCTAAGGAACATCAAGCAACAGAATTCCTCCAAGCCAACCGGTCACAAATCGAACCTATAATTCTCCATGGTCCCTTGGACACTTGATGCTCTCGATTTCTCCTGGAACGAACACAGAGAGTACTAACCAACCACAGGCAGAATTCGTGAACCCCGACATAACCATTCTAGCACAGGGCATAGCCAACCGAACCATCAACCCAACCGCAACGTCGCATCCTCCTACTCCCACGTGAAACCTAAAACCGCACGGAACCGGCCAGACGACGCTCCCTGCGCAGATCGAAACCCGCCGCCGCCGAATCGACCACCCCAAGCCCCAGCTCCCTCCGCGTTCGAGCACAGAACACCGCTAGCTACGCAATGGGACAGCCGGCCTGACGGTTTGGAGCTGAGCCGGAGGGTCAAGGCGCTCACCTGGGCGCGGACGGGAGGACCGCTCCGGCGGCGAAGCGTCAGCGGAGGACAGGCAGCCGCGAGCTCGCTGGCTGCCGCCGCGTTTGACCGGCGAGGGCGGCGAGGTCCCCTGACCGAATTTCCTCTCTCCGCGCTGTGGTTCCTCTCTTCTCTTTTTCTTCAGAAAGAAAAATGGTTTTCTTTTTCTCGCGAGAAATGGGAGTGGGAGTCCAACCGAGACGGACCAAAGAAGGCGGCGGCGGGGGCGACCGGGAGTCGCCGGTGGCGACGTGGGGAGGAGGACCGGTTTCACCGGTGGGCCACGCGGGGAGTGGGCGGCCAGTGGTGGGTGGAACCCCCACAGCGCAGGTGTGGGGGTTGACCAGGGATGGAGCACGACCATTTTCTTTCTTTTTTACCGTTGTAAAAGCCGAAAAAATGTTTGTAACTTTGTATATTGATACAATAATAAAATTGGTATTTCCTGCAGCACATTTGATGCTGTAACAGTTTTAACCTTAGCACATTCTAATCTAGATTAGGCATTATACCAAACCAGAATAAAACATACTTCCTCTGTTTCAATTTATAAGTAGCTCCGTCTTTGTATCAGATTCTTTGAACATTCTCTGAACCGCATATTTCCAGATTCAGAGAATATTCAATAAACCTGGACACCTAAAAACATAGCCAGAACTGCTTATAAATTAAAACGGAAGGAGTATTCATCTTTATTTTTATTTTTATTTTTTGCGAATGGGATATTCGACTTAACTGAGGCCCATGGCCCAGGGTTGCTCTCCCATGTGTGTTTGTAGTAACGGAAGAATGAACCTTGAGCAAAAGCATGTAGCCTAGCGGGTTAGGCTTCAGTAGCGCATCAGGTTCTGACTCTCAATGAGAGTGAAATTTATAAGATTTAACGGCGTTGTGCTTTCAACGGTAGGTGTTGTGGCCGTCGACAGCGACACATCAGTGGTGATTTCGTCAATCTCGAAGATTTGCCAGCTCACTTTTCGAAAATGCTTATAGAGATAGAATTTTGCATATATACGTTTATAAAGATGAGTGTGTGTGCGCGTTGTGAGTATCTGAGTAATTGAGTTATGTTGTGTAATAAAAAGAGAAAAATAAGGGCCTATTTGGCTGGTCACGTTTTGGCTGTCTAGCAGCTGAACATGAGTCATATCACTCAGCAGCCAGCAGTCATATTACTCTAAAGCAAGCAGCCCAGCCAGCGAGAAGTATACCAGCTGATCAGGCCCTAAATCTTAGGTTGACAAAATTATTTAGCACAATGTCTAACCTTCAAATCCAAGAAACACCATCGATAAGGAGTACAATAAAAAAACAACATCCATGCAACTCTATTTAACTAAAATGACCATATCCTCTGAGCTCTCATTTATAATATTTTTCATTCAAAATACTCTTGTGCAATGACTCTGTGACCACTGCATGAATGAAAAGCCTAAAATTCACTCTCCTCTCATCCGTAGACGGTAGGTTCCTGTTTAAGGGCGTCTTTGCATTGCTCTGCCCGCCATAGAAATATGTTTTTTATTAAAATATATCACTATAAAATGAGTCTAATATCACCTCATACAACCCCCAAGGGGGCGTCCGCCCCCCTCCCCCCTCCAAGAAAAAGTTTGGTCTATATAACCATCCTATCTATGGAAATATCCATTTTCGGGTAAACGAAACACCTATTGTAACCTGCAAAAAAGGAAAGAAAAAAAAAGACCTATTGTGAAACGCGTCGTGTCAATTGCAGCTGGAATCCGAGCTCGCGACGCCGAGCAGCAGCTTTTGGTGCCTCCTGGCCGCAACGTGTCGCCCGTCGACCGGCACGCTCGTCTGCAGCCCTGCCTCCCTCGCACTCAAGTCCGTGCTCCAGGTGCAGGTACACCCGTCGGCGCAAGATGACAAATGCCCGCGAGCGGGCGCCAACGGTGCACCAACACCGCGTCCACGCTCTCCTACCCCGGCCGCACTGAAGCGACGCAAAGTGAAAACCCCATTCCGCTCCCCTCCTCCCTCCCCCACTCCCCAGCGGCAGTGGTTCCAGTCCAGTACTCCAATCAGCCTCCTTCCGCTGGAAGCTTCTCCTCCTCTCCTCCTCCGCCTCCTCCGTACGCGGCCTCACGAGCGAGAGATCGACGCGGCGGCGAGCCATGGCGCTGCCCTTCATCTACCTCACCCCCGCCGTCGCCGCCACCGGTAAGTCCGCGCTCCTCTGCTCCAGTTCTCCTCCGTCTCCCCTCTCCCGCTCGCGCGCGCCCCGCGGGCGGACCGGGCCGCATTGATTCTGACGGTGGTCGCCGTATGTGTGTGTGGGTGCAGGAGACGGCTCGCTCCTCCAGGCCGCCCTGGACGGCAACCTCCGCCGCCTCAAAGGTACGGCACCCGTCAATCCCCTGTAAAGTTTGGTCCTTTCGCATGCCTCCGGTGCCGAATCGCCCTATCTTGGTCCGGGGCCATGCGTGCCACCTAGAGGTACCGTAGTGACGCTCGCGCCGTGTTCGAGCTTAAATCCAGCAGAACATTTTCCCTCATTCGACGGGAGAAAGTAGAGAAGAAACTCTTTTGGTTCGTGATTTTTGCAATGCTGCATACATGTATCAGCTTCATCGTTTCCTTGCAAGTTAATCTCCAAGTTCTTTCTTTTATTTCGATGGTACAATGCTGTGCTGTATGCCCCTACCCTGATCTGATCGTGCGTCAGGTCCTGCATTCACAAGAGCTTCGGATGTGCAGTGAATGTCAGATTTGTTCTGTTTCCTTCCTACCAACTGCAAGACCGCACCACTGGTTCCCTTACCTTGACTGGTGTCCTTCATGGAAAAACAGTTACAGCGACGGTGTCCTCTTTGATATGCATAAGAAAATGTGTTTTCAACCACTCAAAGCATAAATCTTTGCAACATGTATCGGACAGAATGATGTCGTGCCTGCTGTACCTTGATTTGTTCGTTTCGAATTAGTAAGGTTGTTTGTTTGAGTACCGTGCGTTACTTGATGATTATTCGCGTGATGTATGGTGAAGAGCCTTGCTCGCCAGAGGAACTGGCGACCGAGCAGCAATCGCCTTTCCTGTGTCTATTCTGGTGATGGTGTATCTGTTTGCCTTGATCTGATCATCCGTTGAACTCCTGACTTCATGACGGTCTGCGGATAAGCATTGCGTTTCAAGTCATTTAGTTACTTAGCAATTGCCATATGCAGCATTAGTTCCTTTTATCTTAAACTAGTCCTTCATGCTGTAACTTTGTTCTTTGATTTGCATAAGAATTAAAACTTGTTCTCAATGATGCTAAACATACAAGTCTTTTGAACATGTTTCATGATGAATGTTGTATTTGTTGCATGTTGCTTTGTTCCCTTCAAATTAGCGCTGTGGTTGTTTCTGATTGTTTTATTATGTTTTTTTATCCACTTCCACGGTACGATGATTTTCGGTGTTTGCTTTGTGCGAAGGTATCATAAAGAACCTTGGCATGGGACCAGCTGCTGTCCTTTCGGTTATCATAGATGGCTTTGGAGTTCTGCACTGCGCGGCAGCCCACGGCCATCTGGAGGTCTGCAAGTACCTGGTAGGGGAACTAGGGGGTGATCCGAATATGGCTGCTGGTGTAGAGCAATTTAAAGGTCCTTCTCTAACTCTGTACTTCTCCTGACCTCGAAAAATATTTTTACAAAAAACTCTTTACTTCTCCTGGCAACTGACCACGCTCTGATATATATGCTGCCTTTCTATTATTTTCTTGCAGGTGTTACACCATTTATGTTCTCTGCTCAGTCGGGTGATGTTTGCACTGTGAAATATTTTCTTCATCATGGTGGTGATCCAATGAAAGCAGACGCAAAAGGACGCTCAGTTCTACACTATGCTGTGTGCTCAGGTTCTTCCCCTGCCTGTGTTACTAAGTATTTTGTGTGAGTAGTTTCAGTTAAAAATCTAGTGATGTCATCTTTTATCTATCATGCAGTTTAGTTATTTGTCCTTTTGATATATTACTGGCGAAGGATGGATATAAACATGCTTGTTCCACATTTAGGTCATGTAACTGGTTGTTTGTTATTATGTACTATGTTTATTCTGTTGCTTATGACTTGTGGACTCATCACATTTATCGCAGGAAGCTGTAAGGTAACAGAGTTCCTGCTTTCCGAAGGAATACCTGTCGACATAGACTGTGGCCATGGGACACCACTTGATCATGCTGCGGCCAATGATCAGGATAAGACACTGAAGATTTTGTTGGACCACAACGCAAATGTATACATCCTCATTGTTTCTTCTTTTATTTTCTTCACTGGATTTTGAAATGAATAGGTAGAAGGTAGTAGAACAGTAGAATCCATCAGTTCGTTACTTTGTCTTAGCTGCCATAGTTTTAAATTTGGTTTTTGTTGCTTACCCATCTACTGAGGTGAAATGTTAATGATGTGCTTTTAGCCAAACACTGTTGCCGGCAAAGTCGCCACTCCACTATTCAGCGCTTTTGTTATACGCTCGCTGAAATGCGTGAAGCTACTTCTTCAGGCCAGTACTTACTCTTTTTATTCTACCGCTTATCACTTTGCTTACTGAAACGTTCCATGTTAACCTTTTTGAACTTCTGTTACACAATCCTTTTCACAGGCTGGTGCCGATGTTCATTGCAAAGGTTCTTTGGCGTCTCCTCTATTGTTTGCTACAGGCCAGGGTGGTTATACAGACTTAATTCCTTTCCTGTTGAAGGCTGGGGCAGACCCAAATGTTCCAGATGATGTATGTTTCTTAATTCTTATTCCATATTTTCTAGATGTTCCCCTGATTCTGGTGCAGTAAACTCAGGTTATGATTATACTGAGTTTTATTCACACTGATTATGTTTTTTTGAGGGCAAACTGTTTTAGCAATGAGTTCTTTGACTACAAACTCCGATTAAACACAGCCGATAGGGGCGTTATTATTTTACCTTCTACTACTTTATATCAATCGATGGACACTAATGTTTTCTATTTGACTGATCTTGAGTTCGTCTCAAAAGAAAGTGTTTTGTTGCTGTGCAAATATATACTTCACAGTCAATGTAGCATGGTTGACCATATAGTCCACACGCATCCTTAGCTAATAATTCTACTTGTGTGGATCCTTTCTAATTGAGGACTTAACCCTCACTCCCCGTGTTGATATATCATGAATTGTTGGTAGAATTTTAACTGCAGCGCACAATGTATTAGCACGAGATGCTACATATGTATGCACATTATAGAAAATTTGGAGCATATGCCTGCTTATTTTTGTTTTCTATAAAAAAGCATACTGTTGCTTCCTTAAATCCTTAGTTGAAACATCCTGTTCACAATATCATCCAGATCCCTGTTTTTGTCACTTATTATTATAATTTTCTATATGAGTTGCTGATTGAAATTTTTCTCCCTCTATGTAGATGGGTTTTTTGCCAATAGAGCGTGCTGCGTTACGTGAATGCAGGGAAGAAATTAAAATGCTGCTGCCATTGACTTCGCCAATTCCAGATGTCCCGAACTGGAGTATTGATGGAGTAATCGCCTATACAAAGATTAAAAGTACAAACCCATTGGTATGTTAGCTTTTTCTGGACAAATATGCCATTGCCGTGGATTGCTGGAGTGCTCTTCCCATACATGAAATTGCTTGCATGGTATAGATAAACTGTATTCTTGTTCAACCGTAATGCATCGTTTTTAAATCAACTTTATATGATTCCCTCTTGAATTTCCTGTAGCTTGAGTTTGATCCCTTATTCAAAAGACTTTGACTATCAGGTTTGTGGAGAAATAGAACCTTACATCAACAAAGAAACAAGTCACTATCAATTACATGCTGCACCTTATGTCAATTAGGCCCTGAAAATCAACCCAGAAGTTTAATTTATAGCAAAAGTTGAAAAATCCTGCAATGCTAAATGTATTTTCCTTTCTGGTTATAGATACTGGGTCTTTGTTGATGATGAAGACACGAGCTGTTTGATTTTCAGCAATTGAATTGTCACCATGTGCACTTGAGTTGCTGCATAAGCATTTAATAGAGTTGGACCTAGCTACTAATATATGGGAAATTTTTGAAGATAAAGATTTTCTTTTGTTTTTAAGGAGAACAAGATGTTGAATTTTGTTCTCATTGAAATCATTATGTTATGCAATTCAAATACTTAATCTGCGTCATTACATGAAGCTTTCATTCTTTGTTAGGATGAAGAGGTCGTTGAGAAAAGATTATCCATATTTAAGTCACAGACAAATGATTTATTTAGGCAGAAGAAGTATGCCCAGGCATCAAACAATTATAGTTTGGTAAGTATTGGTTTTTATCTGTCATGGTTTAGAAGGAGAAAATATTTTCTTGCTTGCTAACTAGAATTTCTTTTTGTACATTCCTCAAAAAAACTAGAATTTCTTTTCTAGTTTCCTTCGGCTAAAGAACCTGTTGTGGTTCGGTTAACTCAATAGTGGCGATGATTTCATCACGTTTCATGATGTTATGAGTAGATCTGATTATAGACAATTGATATAAGCTTGAAGCCTTATCTAATTAAGAGTGCTATGAAATACACACTTTTAGCAGCATGGAGTTCAGGATTGCTCTTGCATACGATTGCAATGACATGACTTAGTTTTTCCAATCATTTGGAAGAAAACTGGACCTTCCGAGACAATGAAAAGTTTGTAGACATATTTCTATATATCTCTTGCAATCTGTGAAGTCCATGATCTGCATACACATTACTGGTAACATCCAATTGCCATTTGTTAGTCTTGGGGAGTGTGATTGTATGACCTGTCGTATTCTATCATAGTTGCTACAGTGCAAACCAGATGCAAAGCTCTATTCAAACCGAAGCCTCTGTAAGCTGAAAATGGGCTACGGCAAAGGTGCTCTGTCAGATGCAAACCAGTGCAGGATGTTGCGGCCTGACTGGGCAAAAGCTTGCTACCGTCAGGCTGCAGCTCACATGCTTCTCAAGGTGAGAGACACCTCTAAAGCTTGCCAATCTGTTCTTTAACTTCGCATGTAGCTGCGATTTGGTTATGCCTCACGTATTCGCATGTGCTATGTCCAGGATTACAAGCAAGCTTACGACACACTTCTGGACGCAGAGAAATTGGACCCTGGGAACGATGATATAAAAAGAGAACTACGGTAACCGCTTTATGTCTTCTTTTGAATGTCTTCCAAAAATGGCAAATAGTTGCATAGACCGGTGACACTAGTTCAGTGATTTCTTTTAATTATTTCTGTATATGTTTCTATCGTTTCTGACTGGTCCGTGAAAACGATTGGTTACTGACCTAATTTTCTTTTTGGTTCATTTGATTTTTTGCAGGAAGGCTATGGAATTGATGAAGCTCTCTCCTGGGCAGTGAAGCATGACTGTCTGTCTGACTTCAGCTGGATGACTCCTAATGATAATGCTTAGGTAGAAGACTAGAAGCTAGGCTATTTAGCACTTTACATTCTGTACGGTGTATGATGCATCAACTGTAAGAAGATGCCAGAGACCTTTACTGAATGGGAAGTCTTATTCTGAAGAGCGTGCTCGGTTAGTTTTAGGTTTTAGGTAAGAACCTGTGCTAAAACATGGGAATTTGATTTTGACGTTCACGCAAGTCACGAGATAACTGCCACAGAACTTTGAACTGTTGGTGTGCAATTTGCCCGATCCTGTGCATGCTTTTTCAGCCGCACTTTGGTAAGTTAGGCAGTTAGTGCAGCGGGCCATTGTCTTCGGTTTTGTTCCGAGTTGCAATGATTTGCATGTTCGAAGGACATTGTTCCGAGTTGCAATGATTTGCATGTTCGAAGGACAGATTTGCTTAGTTTCCTCTTCCAAAATTGTCTCCTGGATTCAAACAGGAACAACCTGCGCCAAAGCATGGCAATTGATTTTTTTTAACCTTGTCAGGGAATACCCATAGAATGTTTGGCGTGTAATTTAATTACCTGGCCCCGTGCTTTCTATTTCAACCTGTCTACTGATACAGGCGTACAGCGCTTCTCTTTCAGCATCTTTTCAGAGCTGCCACAGTAAGCTCGTCTCGGTGCACGACTAGCTAGTGGTGTTGTGTGGAGCCTTTTCTTACTGATGATTGTTCTGTGGAAGGCTTCCTTTACCGATGATGTTAATGAAATATCCCGCCTTCAAGGAGAGGGTAACAAGAGTCAATAGTAGTTCTTTTTATGACATTGGTACTTGATACGGGCAACAGAAAAAAAATATTGTCGTAAAAAAGAGACAAAGGTACTAGTAAGATTGTTTTGCTCAACGAGTTTTCTATGATTACTAGGACGCTAGTTTCTTTCTTCATTTTTGTTGTTTTCCATTGTCCATACTAGCCTATCAACCCGTGCCCATGCACGGGCTAGCAATATTTCTTCAAATCATGAAATAGTAATATTGAAAATTTAGGCTATTTTAGTTTTGAATTTGAGAAATACAATGAATCATCGTCTCTTTTATACCTTGTATATATGCTACTCCCTTCAATTTTTGTTTCTTTGAGCTAAGGAATGTCAACAAAAGAGGAGTAGAGATAGAAAAACTAATTAATTAATAAGCTTGGGCATGGCAGTTATTTCTTTCTACTCCTATTTATCAATCCTCTATGCGTCACTGACTCCAATTCTAGGATTTAGTGACTGAATTAACCTAAGTCTATAGTCTGCATCCCATGTAATGTTTTGCGTCCCAAACATGGTCACATATCCGCAACAACAGCTGCAAATGCACCATTAGTACTTACTTGTGCATTCGTGTTGTTGGCATATGAAACATGGTCATGCACGTTACATATCTACTCGTACACTGAGCATAGTTAAGCTGATTTGGTTCTTTGTGGTGGATCTGATCCACTCGGGTTCAAGTCACAGGACGTTGCACATTTACACCTAGTTATGCTTTCAGCGGGATGCGATGTCCCCATCGACAACGAGACTTCCGTGGTGACTTCATGAATCTAAAGGTTAGCTGGTGGCAGTGCATGCAAGCAGAGTTCTAATCTGCTTATGCAAAGGTGATGGCTAGATATCAACGATATGATTATTATAGCCCTGAAATCACTACAACTTTTGCTCAATTCTAATTGAGGCTTAACTGGTTTAACTTGCCCTTTCTGTAGTTTTATTATGATTTTAAAGGAATAACTACAAATACAACTGGATACCTTAAACTGTGATTTCCTTTGCACTTTCTTTTTCTGATGACAAAGCTAAAGATATAATATTGTCATAAAATGCAGCAGGCATGGGTGAGCATGACAGAGCGTATTACAATTTTTAGGCTAACTTTCTTATAAATCACATGAACTGCGGCAATTGTGAATTGTTGTCTCTGTTTTCCATGCTTTTCATCTCGTATCACACACAAAAAGATACTCCCTCCATTTTTAATTATATGACTTTTTCATTAAACTTCCAACAATATAGATTTAAATAATTACTTTTTAATGTAAAATAAATATCATTGGATTCATCATCAAAAGCACTTTAAGATTAACCTATATACTTAGTTATTTACACAAATATTTTGCATAAGACGAACGGTCAAACGTAACAAAAAAAGTCAACGGCGTCATATATTAAAAAACGGAGGGAGTATTCAATAGAGCCTCCATTCTCTTTTGGGGAACAATAGAGTTTTTTCAAGCAAAAATCAGTGGAATTAATACCGCAAAATCAAGTTCCTTTGATTATCTGTATTGAGGTACTGATGGCGGTAATTAGATAGGTGAAACTCTACCTTAGTAAGCTAGGATGTCTTCCTTCTTCAGCGAGCAAACAAATTCTGTAGTCCCCGTCCAATGGCGATGTACTGGATCAAAAGAATACAACGTAGAAAAATTTCCTGAAAACAATAATCAAATATAAGGCCTGGGTGATTCTTTAATGATTGCTTAAATATTAAAAGCTTGATGATCCATTAGCTGATAAACAACGCTATTCGATCCTGCAGGTCTAATACCTATTGTAATAGATCCCTTCATGCATCCCTGTGCGACTTCACTTAATCCAGGCTCAATCTCGACGCTAGCGGAAAGACATCAAATCTCTACTTGACGCCCAACGACGCCGCAGGGTGTCAACCTCGTAAGAGTCGCCGAGCAGTTCGTCTCAGGCTGCTAGTACAACCTCCACGAACCATGAAGACTGAGGACCAGGTCCATCACCGCAGGCATTCTTCAATCTAAAGATGCAGAAGCAAACGACGACCACGCGTGTAGTCGTCTTGTCTTGGATCTTCAGGGCTGTTAGCTTTCCTTACTTAGATCAGCTTTCTATACGAATATGGATGCCGGCTGTCAAGCGTGCTGCAACAAACAGATTAGATTTTTTTCTATACAGCAATGTATGCCTGCTTCCGTGTCTGCCGTAGGAGTCCCCTTGCTATACGAAATTTGTATAGCCTGCCGTGGATGCACGGTGGTGGGAGATTGTGATTATGAAGATTTAATGGATACGATTTCTTAAGCATTTAAATAGACTGTCAGATGTTTTGCTTTTTTGTGAGAAATTCTTACATTTTACTACGATTAACGTGGAGGCACCGAAAGGAGACTCCAATTAGTAAATATAAGATAAGATTGGTTGATCGGGGTGTTTTGATTCTTTGCCAGTGGAACCAGGCCGAAGGCACATCAATTATTAGCCGCCGGTATATATATGCATGTAGTCCATCTCCCTTATCAGCCCTTTTTTTTGGTTGTTTCCTCAATGAAATTTCCGCATCGTGCACTAGTTTAGCAGCTGGAGTTAATTTTGAAGTATCTGTGACGCCTGCGCGTTATTTTTCTTCTCTTTTTTTTTCTTTTGCGAAAAGGGAATTTCTTTGATGCACAATCTCATAGTTACAAAATTAGAATCCCACGCAACTCCAACTCCATTGAAAAGACAAATGCAACATTAAAAGCCAATTCGGTAGGTAGGGGTTGCGAGTTGCAAATTAAGGCTGTCAAAATAATTTGTCTCCCCCGATCGATCCATTTGGCTGGCCGTTGCTCTGCTCCTCATCACTCATCAGCTCTCCTCCGGTCCATTTCCTGCATGAAAAGTTTGGTACGCAATGCAACTCCGTACGTGATTGAATGACGATTGAGGTCTTTAACCCAAGAATCGGTCATGGTCGCAAAAACAGAAGGAAGCACGTAGGCTGGCGGAGGACAGTGGTACCGCGTATACGGCGAGCTTCCGGACTGTATATATGTACGTATCTGGTTCCATCAGTCCCAATTAGGTGCTCACCTGTAGGAAGGCGTCGTCCTGAGAGCCCTTGATGAGCCATCCAATTACTCCCTCCGTTTTTTATTATATGACGCCGTTAACTTTTTCGTTGAACTTTGACAAATAATATAGTACTTTAAGGTTAACTTATACACTTAGCTACTTACACAAATATTTTGAATAAGACGAACGGTCAAACGTAACGAAAAAAGTCAACGGTGTCATATATTAAAAAACGGAAAGAGTAATTAGTAGCTAGACATGCAGAGGAGCTGGAGCATCCGCGTCGGGAAACAAAGCATATATATAGATGGCCGCCCTGAGCCGGCTGCTGAACCATGTGAAGGAACGCGTTGCGACATGGACGCCGCCCGGAAGAGGCGTGTCCGGAACGCATTGGGACATACCCCCTCCATTCTTTTTTTTTTTGTCGTTTCAGACAACAAGAACGGACTAGAAGTGAACTACACAGCCTTGTCTGAACGACATTAAAAAAAAAGAATTAAGGGAGTACTCCTACCTATTTGCGCTCTGCCTGAGCAGCTTGGGCAGCCGGCCGGGAGGGAGCGCCCGTGTAGACTTGGGTCGCGCCGTTCAATGCTGCTGAAGACGGCGGCGGCCACGTACCGGAGTCGATGACCACCCTTGGTCCCGGAAGCCGTCCGATAAGTAGCGCACGTGCGGTCCAGGATTTGACACAGCAGAAGCCGATGTGACTTGGTCGTTTAATTTCCTGGTTGATGGAGAGATGAGCACGCCCCGATCGATGGAGAGGCCGGATCAGATGGCCGGAGACTGAGCAATGCGCGCGCATGCATGTACGTTTCCACGGCCGGGATCCGACTGCTGCGATGACCTTGTACTAGAAAGCATGCATGCGCGTTGTCGTTGCTTACAATACAAATTAACAGGCCATGTTAATTACAACACAGCACGGTAGTACTCGTAGTATTTGGTTTGATTCTCGATCGATCTGCAGGCGTATGTGGGTGGTTTCGTTATATTCAGCACTGCAAAATGGAGTACTATAGTAAGGTCACGTACGGTATCATTTGGTTTTATGCTGGCACTCAACAATCAAATTTTCATCGCAAAAAAAAAAAAATTAAACACGAAGCAAATGGCAGTACGTACGTACGTTACGTGTTCCGGCCGGTCCGATTAGACGACGACGCGGCGCTCAGCGCCGTCGCCTTCTCCTCGATCTGCCAGCCGCCACGCACTCTGCTGATCGATCGGCTACTTAAGCTCGCGCGCGGAGACGTAGCTCGCTCGCCGCAGAGGGCACGCTCGCCTAGCTAGCTCAACAAGAGAAGAGATCAGATAGAGCAAGACCTTCTTCTTCTTCTTCCACTTCCACTTCCATTCCATCTGATCGTGAACGATCAGCGATCGATCCATGAAGCCCGATCCCGTTCTTCGCGTCCTCATCTACGTCGCCTACGTCTGCGTTGGCATCCTTGCTTTCGTAGGCCTTGTCGTCGTTTCTCTCAAGCTTGTCGCCGTTTGCCGCCGCCTGTGCGGAGGCGGATGCGGATGCGGCAAGGCGGAGGCGGAGGCGGAGTCGTCGGTGGACAGCAACCGGGCCGTCGCCGGCGGCTCCCCCGGGGAGGTCACTAGCGCGTCGCGTGCTTCCACCACCAGGGTCTCCGGCGGGCCGGAGGTGAGCGACCACGACGCCGGGGACAACACCGTCCCGGTGTGATTGAAAATGAAGGCTTGAATAAAACGGTAATACATACTACTAACAAGCTGATCGACTTCGTATCATATTGTCGTGCCTTGCCTTGTTTCTGTTGTTATTATTGCTACTCTGATTCTTAATTATGGGTTTTTTTTTTTTCGTATCGTGGCTTGCAGTCCAGTCAAGACGACTCCTGATCTCGATCGAAAGGACTAGCTTCCCATAAGGCGCAGCTGAACGGGAATATATAATGAATGTATCATCGATCGATCCCTATAGCTAGCTAGCTAGTAATTAGTTCCACATCGATCATCAGTTGGCCTGCGTGCCCAATAATTCGGATGTATTTTCGTTAGCTTTCCTAAAAGTCAAGAGAGCACGTACGGTTGAAGCTCGTGACAGGTCTCAGCTGGATATATGTGTATCGATCCTTTGCTATATATGCTCAATAAATAAGCATATATATATGGTTCATCTAATAAAAGTGAACTACGTACGTACTTATACTGCATGCAGTGTTTAACACCTGTTTGAATTGTGAACCACTGATGTACGATCACACCCCCCTCCTCCTGTATTGGCCTGATCCAATCAACTATCCTGGATGATTTCATAAGTGTAAATTTCCTAATAATATTATATTTGATTCATGGTATGTGATGAACCGATGATCTTAGCATCGTTGGAGTATATATATCTCTCTCATGTCAGTAACTCCTATTTTAATTACCACCACTACCTTGTAGCTAGATCGTTCCACCAGTGTCTTAACCTTGGTTTTCGATTCCTTCTGCAAATCGATCACACCCCAACCCCCACCTTCACAAATCTCGATCACGCCTCTACTTAACGCGCTAATTTCCTTGTGTATGCACATTAATTGAAGCATTCCTCTTCTTCACCTTAATTCTCTACGTAGTACGTGTATTGCATTTTCTGTGCTTAATTTCCTTCTCTACCTACCTTTTCATCAGATCTCTCCTTTCTTCGCTTCCTAGCTTCTCCCCATCATACATCCCCCTGTCCATCATCTGCTGAGTGCCGTACTGATCTTCATCTCCAAGGTCAAGTCGCAGGGCTACCACCGACTCGACGGCGCCAGTACGCGCTCGATCGGCTTCACCCATCGTCGTCCACCTCTCCGTTTTGAGACCCACGCACGAATCCATTCTTTTCTCTTTCACTTGTCGCTATATAAGTACTCCCCCTGTTCATAAATAGATGTCGCTGTTGAGTTTTAGACATCACATTTGACCGTTCGTCTTATTCAAAAAATTTATGCAAATATTAAAATAAAAATGCAACGATTAAAATATCTTTAATAATAAAACAAGTTATAAAAAATAAATAAGATTTGCGTAAAAAATTCAACAACGACATCTATTTATGAAGTGAGGGAGTATATTGCTTTCTAACTGTACATACTGCAGTCCCTGCTGACTTTTAGCACGGACTCTCACTCTCCTGCCTGCGCTGCAGAGGGCGGGATGGGGACAAAGCGTGTAGTAGTGGTTGTTAGAGAAGACGAGACATCCATTCCATTGAATGGCTTGATGAGTAACGACGTCCATACTCTGGCATGCTGCTTCTCCGTTGTTACAATGGTCCTTAGTCGAACAATCATCAATGGCTTCAAAAGCGAAAAAATGTGATAAGCGGTGGTGGCAACAATCTTTTTCCCTGAGAACGATGGGATGTCAGCTGCGTGAATATTGAGGATACCATATCAACATCAACTTAATTGCATGGCGGAAAGGATGCTGGCTCCAAATTATATATATATATATATATATATATATATATTGAGAATCAAGAGCTCCTCTTCATTAATCATAGGGATTACAATCATGTTACAGACACTGCAACAAGAAAAGGGGAGGATTGTTCCACGCAAACAAAGCCCTATGACGTGATGCATGCTGATGAGCACATAAGTGTGCCGCCCAATTTGCATTGCGCTTTACAAATTCTATTGAGAAGGAAGAGAAGTTAACACAAAGCTCTTGAATATCTGCAAGGATAGTAGCAATTTCCGAGCGGTCATAATCTCTGGCTTTCCACAAATCGACTAATGCTTTGGAATCAGTCTCCAGAACAACACGGACACCTTCTTCTTCTAGTAACTTCAGGCCCGACCTGTATGCTTCAGCTTCTGCAATGAGGGCAGAGTGAACAGAGGGCAGCCAATCTGCAGATCCCTTTAGAAAATTCCCATTTGCATCGCACACTACAGCACCCACGGCTCCAGAATGCTCCCATGGGTTGAACGCAGCATCAGTATTAAGTTTAATGTACCCGCCGCAGGTGCATTCCAGTTCCTCTGGCTCGGTTGTCGGACAAGCCCTGTTGTCGAACGGCGCACATGCAACAGATGAGCCGTGGTGTCTAGTGCCCAGGTGATAGCCTTCCTCAGTGGTATTGGAGTCTTCCCATGGCGGCGGTCATTGCGTGAGCATCACAACGACCACATGCCGCACAGGATGACACAAGCATTCTCCCTGCTACATAAACTTGCATCTAGTAGATCACGCGCCCATGTGCGTGGATGAAAATTTGGAAGCTTAACATGTGCCATGTCCGTCACCTCATACCAGAACTGTTTTGCATATGTGCACTCAATCAAAGTATGGAACGTTGTTTCAGCTTGAGCTCCACATACCTCACAGTAACTCAATTGTTCAATATGATGATGATGTAGGTTTGCACGGCTCGAGATGTAGTCATGAATCACTCGCCACCAAAACACACGTACCTTTGGAGGAATAGATAATTTCCACAACACCTTCCAGACTGATTCCTCTATATTGGAGGTCGACGAGCTAGGGACAGCATGAGCCCTATTTTGTGCATCCTTGGACGCCAATAATCGATATGCTGATCGAACTGAATACTGACCATGCTTTTCAGCAGACCAAGACCAAAAATCTTCCTGAGATCGTCCAAGTGGTATTCTCAATACAACTTCAGCATCAGCAGGGACAAGGTTAGCTTGAATTGCAGCTGGATCCCATTGTCGGCAATCAGTTCTCAAAAGCTGATCTACTGTCGTTGCCGTCGCGAAATTAGGCTTACATAAGACCTTGTTGCCCACACCGCCTGGGAGCCATCTGTCATTCCAGATGTTGGTGCTAGCACCGTCACATATCCTCCTGATAAGCCCCAAATCAAGTGCCTCCCGACCTGCAAGAATGGCACACCATGTAT
Organism: Eragrostis nindensis; assembly: GCA_012490785.1. Classification (NCBI taxonomy): domain Eukaryota; kingdom Viridiplantae; phylum Streptophyta; class Magnoliopsida; order Poales; family Poaceae; genus Eragrostis; species Eragrostis nindensis. The sequence continues at coordinate 198,707 of JAAXCT010000941.1, forward strand.
GCGACGAGTGCTTCTTCTTCCGTGCAGACAAGAAAATCATTAGTTGGGTAATACTTGCCCTTGAGAACTCGAGCGCAAAGGGAATTAGGATTTGTCATAAGCCACCATCCCTGTTTCCCCAACATGGCGATATTGAATTGCTTTATGTCACGAAAACCCATACCTCCAGAGCATTTTGGCAATGTTAAATCTGACCACCTTCTCCAATTCGACGATCAACTGCACTACTCCACCAATAATTTGAAATAGCACTTGTGATCTTCTTGCAAGTTTCTGGTGCCAGCATAAAACAACTCATAGAGTAGGTAGGAATTGATTGAGCCACCGACTTGATCAAGGTTTCTCGAGCCGGACAACTCAATAGCTTTTCACTCCAGCCACCCATAAGTCCTCTGATCTTTGAGGGAATGTGGACAAAAGCATCTTTTGTGCTCCTTCCCACTGCAGTAGGCAAACCCAAATATCTCTCTCCCAATGCTTTAGTGTGGATACCAGTAATTTGCATCATAAGAGCCTTCGTATTGTCACTGCAGTTAGCACTGCAGAAAATAGCTGACTTTGATATGTTTACCATCTGGCCGGATCCCCTCTGGTAAGCATGAAGCACATCTACCAAGCGCTGAGCTCCCCTCTCACTTGCCGGAGTGAACATGACGCAATCGTCTGCAGAGAGGAGATGGGAAACCCAGGGAGCATGGGCTCCAAATTATATTGGACTGGATGCGATCAGGCGCGTATATATTTGTTTTTTTTCTTCTTCTCAACTGATTGAATTGGAAAATATGATTGCGCTGTCAACTGGTTGAGCGTTCCACAGGCCGGAGTGCAGCCTGAATTCCCCTAAGAAAACTAGTGATTGGTGGGCAGGTGCGTGTAATGATTTATCAACACGATATTTCTGACGAGGTGGCTTTATGGAATCAACGATACCAAGAAATCAATAACAAGACTCGAATGATCAACAACAGCACGGGAAAACTATATTGTATGGGCATCACAAGATTTCACTACATGAACAAACTAATCAGCACCGCTCACCTTGTAAAAGAATCAATATGCTACTCCTCGACCTCGACTGGCCATTTTCCCTTGTCAATTCATCTTCTCTTGTCATTCCCCTCAAGATTTTAAATACTGTAAACAATTCAAAATGAGACCATCGAGGTCATTATTTTTTTTGAAATGAACAGGAGGGGAGTTCCCCTACTAGATATTTATATAAAACTTAAAAGTGCGTATACAAAATATTTGTTCACGAATAAAAGAAAAGAAAGAATAAAAAAAGAATTAAATTGTTTCTATCCATTGATCAATATGCGGGAAGTAGCTTTTCTTCGCCCTGTGCAATATGAGCGAAAACTCTTTTTTGAACATACTTCTGCAGCCCATCACTGTTGGATCAACATTTTCAAACAACCAGTTGTTTCTGGTTCTCCATATGCTCCAGACCATAAGTATTGTTACTTCCATGTAGAAAGGTTCTGCTACATCGAGGTCATTATTACCTACATATGCGGAATAATTCTCAATTAAATTTTGTTTAACATGGGTAAATTAACAATAGACTCTTTCTCAAACTAAGGGATTCTTTGTTTTGCAAAAATTCACATTTGTACATACTTTGGCATTCTTTTTTCTTCCCTAACAATTATTTTTTGAAACAATTCACCTAGCTATTTCATTTTTTAATTAACTCCTTCATGATCCTTACGCACAGGGTTTTAAATAGCCAAGTATAGGTACCGCTATAGCCTGTTATAGCTGTTTTAGAGGGTCTGCCTCTATTTGCCCTCATGTACAACGTAGGTGTTATAGCCCGCTATAGTTTCATTTGATCTGGAGTGGCAGAACGGGGATGCATATTTTGATTTGATGATAGATATAGAAACTGCAAACTTTTGATGGTAAGCAACGGGTGAAAAAAATTCCTATGGCAAATGAGGATTTCGCTCTTGATTTTTTAGTTGATAATATTGTTAAGACAATATTAATTTTTGGTTAAAAAATAAGAAAGAATAACAATGTAGTTACAATCAAACTGAAAAGATAGCCACAGAAAAATTGCCGCATGTACGATAATGTAATTACTAGTAATAGCATGTCATCCTGAGGCTACCACAGAATGAAATTTTCTTGTGAGCCAGAAGCCCTCATGAAAATAGGCAAAACCACCACGGAAATAGGCAATTACTGTGAAGGCTTTTCATGCCTCCCATGAAAACAGATCATCCACGGGGAAACAATGTTATGTTGTAGTGAGAGGCATTAAACAAGAATTTGCTGCAGAGTCAAAATTATATCGTAGTACGATTCATTATTACTAATTAAATTCTGCAAGAATATGATAGTACGATGAATAACGTCAAATCGACGGGGAATCTAGTGGCTGGCTGTAATTTTGCGACAAGAGTAATTTAGTATAAGCCATGCCCATTAATAAAGAGTAAAAATATTTCTTTGACATAAAATGGAGATAGTTTGACTGTGAATAAATACTTGCCATATGGCCAAACTAAATCGTAGGCAAACAAAAAAATAGCAGCCAGCATTTATAGGATTGTCAACAACAATTAAAAACAAGGAACATGAATTGATTGATTGGGTTAATGGCATGCATATCTGCCTGGTAAAGATCGATATAAATCGATGATGTGAGCATGGCCATTGCTCATGCCCAGCCCATGTACTCATTTCTGTTAGGAGAACGTAATGATAAAAATGAGGAGCAGCGATGGTGGCCTGGTATGCGTGGTGGCCATCGTATTCATCGTGTTTTTCCCGTTTCTCGCAATACCTATGCAGAGTGCGTATATATCTCTTCACCTTATCTTCTTGACGACCTTGTTTTTTAAGTTAGAGAGAATTTGTTCTGTACCAACAAAATCGATCGTATGTTTTTTTCGGTTAAATACATTTGAAATATGCAGCCTTATTCGTATATGATCACATATTAGAACTAAGTGGAGCACCACCGACATATTCAAGCCATTGTACCTTGAAGCCTTAATAGGCTCCTTCCATGCTGAACATGCTTTTTTCATCCCCGTGGATCCAGCTAGCTGTCACATCCCGGTGCCAAAAATAGTTTGTCCAACTTGTATATTGCGCGGGTTTGCAGGCAGAGGCTCAGGAAGTGGATCTATCGTGGTGCGGCAGTACTCCATAGGCTTATAGCCTCCGAGGGAGTACGAGGCTGAGGCCTTGTTTGGATCCCTTCAATTTCTTAAACCCTGGTTTTTTGGTAATGGTTCCTAACAGTGTGGCTGTTTGGATGCTGGTTTCTTAAAATATGTAAACCAGCTTTTGGTAGTTAATAACCAAGCTGTCCATCCATATATAGGGAGCGAATGAGGGCGGACGCAGGTAGGGGTAATTATCATATTTTCTTGGTGGGCAACGGGTCATTCAACCAGATAAAAAAACTGATAATAGCCAGGTCGAGAAAGATTTTCTTAGAAACAGGGAAAATGGTTTTTAGAATCCGAGCAAGAAACTGACCGTCCCGTTTGGAGGCCCTCCAGTTTCTTATCCAAACAGGCCCATAATACTATGGAATGTTAATATTTTATTGTTGCCAACTTTAATGTGGATATAATAGAACAGCATAAATTCTGAAACGTCTGTAGATTTTGGCGGTGTTCCAAATCCTCTTGCAGTATATTTTCAATGCAAGATCCTTTTGTATGTACTAGAAACTTTCTTAAGTTGTGTATTACCAATTACTGATAAAAGCAAAATATTGCAACAGGTTATGCTACGCTACTGGAGGCCAGGAGTACAGGAAGGAACTACACAAATGGTCTTGCCAACACAAATTCAAATGCTACTGTGTCCAACATCACGTCACTAGACGACAAGAAGTTAACCTTAAAATTTTGCACGTCGACTGTTTGTGTGCATTTGAACACAAGTTCAAATGCATTTACTTGCTACTGCTGCCAGAACAATCGAGATTGTTACAAAACACGCGACGAGTGCAAGAACCACTGCCCAGCATGCAACCCTGAGTGTCCGCCGTAGCCACTACTCGAAAAATGTAGTTTGTGATTCCTAAATAATGAGCAGAAGATATGAATATGCTCTGTGCTGTGGACAAAAAACCTTTCCTTTTCCTTTTCTTCTCTTTGTGTTTGTGTGTATGCGTTGCTCTTGCACGACCTTGTTGGCCTGCCCCAGCATGGAAATATGCTTCCTTTATTTACTTATGTGGAGGTGAGGAGATATGGGATGGGATTTATTTCTTGTCAAACAGTGCAGTACATCGCCCTATATTATTGAGATGGACTATTTCTTCCGAATGCTGGTGCCTCTTTCCCAAATACACTCCAATACTCCATCTCTCTCTCCATGATTGAGTACTTCCCACTATTTTTTTCCTCCAAAATTGATAATCTCCCATATACTCATCATCCTCCATGTATCGACATCACACGGACTACTCTGCTCCTCGACCTACTGCCCACCTACTTGAAAATACAGGCTTATAGATCCAAATCATGGCTCTTGAGAAGCAGACTCCGCCCGTTCCACTTCCACATGCTGCAACACATTGCTGACTGCTGCTCGTCAACTGAAACCAGAAACACATGACGACAGGCACCAACCAGGCAATTTTCATAATTTTAACCGCTTCATTCAAATAGTCTCGCCTGACAGAACAAAGAAGCGAATAATTTGAAATACCTCCACATATTACTGTCAGTCCTATCCAATAAGACTACACTTGGAAGTTACACAGCTCGTATACAGGCCGCCGAAACAAAATCCAAACTTCGCTCACATCCCAGTAGACGTGACAATCGTAAGCTATTACTACAAGATTCTCCATGTGCCGATCGGGAAAAAAAAAAGACGATTAACTCAGGGACTAGCGCTAGTCCTCTTATTTCTGCTGGCCAGATTCAACTGGCTCTTCAACTATCTCAGCTTCGAGTGGCTCGGAGCTGACAGGCGCGGCAGGCTGCTGGCTCTGATTGGCAGGTTGCGCCTGCGATGACCATTTGTTGCCGATGGCTGAGCTCATCATCTCGTATATCTTACTGCTGAGCTCAGTTGGGTTATCAGGCTGCAATATGACAGGGCAGACATGAGATGATTGTAAAAAGAGGAATGGATTGTAGGACTAACAGTGTATGAAAAACAGACAGGAGCAGAAATATAAAGAACTTGCAGCATCAGCCGACACAAAACGAAAACAATCCTAAGCTGAAAACAGGGAAACCTTAGGCAAATGTTACATTGACCATTACTCGGTCGTTTGGACAAACACTCTTTTGCCATAAAAGAGCCACTCATGCAATAAGAGTGACTGCAAGTCATTTGTAAAAGTCACCGTCAAAGGTGAAACAATGTTTTACTGAATGTTACCATGATTATGGTTTTTTGAGACAATGATTACACTGACTTGTTATTTCAATTTATTAAAAAATGTTTACCTTATGTAGTCAGGTTTCTAAACAGTTGACACAAGTTTTCCTCACAAATGCATATGAGATGGACAGTAACCAGTGTTTTCCTAAACGGCCTGAACGGCCGTTTAAACAGCGTCTAAACGCTAGACGGGTGGCCACCGTCTATGCCGTTTAGGCCGTTTAAACCCGTTTAAACCTGTTTAACCCGTTTACAGCCCGTTTAAACAGCCGTTTAAACCCCATTAAACCCTAAACGATGGTCGACCGACTGTCTACCGTTTACCGTCTAGGAAAACACTGACAGTAACACACTTGCGTGCTCAATTACTCACCGAAAAGCCACTTGAAATCATAGCAGTTTCAAAGAGGATATCAACAGCCTTAAGTGCCTCAGGGTCATCCGGGTTGCTTCTGCATGCAACCTGCATTCCAAAGAAAAATATGTTAGAGCGCACGGATAGTAGCAGGATCATCACAATAATCAGACAAACATCAACTTTCTAAAATATCTGCAGGCTGCTGTCATACAGGAAATGCTGCCATAACACAAAAATTTCTGAGTACACTGTCCAATGTTACTACATAAATACTTAAAGACAAGCAAGCACTTACATTCAATCCCTTGATAATTTCGTGCTCTGGGTTTATTTCAAATACTTTCCTTGATCGCATGAAATCCAAAGACGATGTATCACCCATAGACTGGGCCCTCATCAACCTGTTAACCAACATGGCCAAATTATTAACAAATTTCAATTAAAGTGTCTTGCGAATCTGGAAAATCACCACAAATTTACAAAAGAAACTAACCTCTCCATATTGGCTGACCAACCAAACTTTGCTGCAACAAGAACACATGGTGATGAGCTGAGACGGTTAGAAATGTCAACACGTGCAACCTTATCGCCCAAACGTTTCTTGATCCAGTCACAAGTTTGGCTGTACTCCTGCTTGATCTCCTTCTCTCTTTCCTCATTCTTATCACCTGAAGTATATTTGCAAACCACATCAAGAAATAAGAAAAATGCATCCCTATGATAATTTTTTTAGTTTTTTCACTCATGAGGAGAAGTTGCATAGCCTGCAAATAGCCAAATAACTTCTATAATACAGCACTGTTGCTCAGAATCCAACCTTCCAAAAATTTCATTACTTATAATTGAAAAAATAAATGGTGCAACAGAAATAACAATTCATGTCAGTGGGACTAGTCATTACAAAGTTGGCAAAGTAAAAATAGGCGGTTAGCAATTCATACCTAAGTCCAAGTCTTCCTTGCTAATGTCCACGAACTTCTTATCCTTGTAGGAGTTCAGATTCTGGATAGCCACTTCATCCATAGGATCAACTAAAAGCAGAACCTGCAAGAAAGGAAACAATAGTTTCGAAGTTAGAGCATCCAACAGATTCATTACATTTCGAATACAGTGGACATCTACTAGGGCTCCGTTTGGGAGCTGGAAGCTGCTACAAAAATCTGGATTTTGGAATGGATTTTATAAGCTAGATTTTGCCTAAAATCAGTACCCTTTCGTTTGGATACCAGCTACTCCTACTCTCCAGGCGCACATGGGCCCACTGGGACAACGTGATATCATGGGAGGCGGAAGGAATGAGAACGAGGGACTAGATGGCAAATTGATGTAATTTCCCCAAAGAACGGTGGGCAAATTGGTAATTTATGCGCTCAGTAGCTGCTGGAAGCACGTCCGCACCAGCTACCGGGATTTTGATAATCTGAGCTCGTGGATTTTAGAATCCGCGTAAAATCCGACCCGTTTGGAGGCCACCCAGCTACTAGCTTTCGGATTCTGAAAATCTTAGGGCTTCCAAACGGGGCCTAGAATTATTATTTGTTTCAACTAGTGATCATGTTTTCGTGCTTGTGCCAACAGAAATTGCAAGAAACTTTTTTTTTTTTTTGACATCTCATCCTTTCAAAAAATGCTACCAACTTTATGTCTACGATAGAGGATGGCTGATGGCACAAACAAAATAGCAAGGGCAGTTTAATGGTAAGAACTGAACTAGAAAATATTTATATTTATATGAATTATTTATATCTGACAAAAGACTACAGATTGATGTTCCAGGATGCAGGATTCAAAAGTAATTGACCCAGGCACCCAGCAACTTTATTGATGGAATAATTCTGCGGCCTATCAGCTTCTCTACTTAGGCACATTAATTGCCGAACATGAAAATACGAAGTCCCAGGTTATGGAACTTAGACAAGTGACCCAGGTGCCAAAGTGGAATCCAGCCATTTTTCTTGGCAAGATTTGGCATGTATAAAATGAATGAATCCAATATCAGGAAACAGTAAAACAAAAAAAAAGTCAAAATGCGCTACAGTCAATAACTTATTTGCAGTTGCAGTAAGCTCATTTCATACCTCGTATTCTTTCTCAGTGAGCCTCTCTAAGAATGGAGCATTTTTGGCACTACTTAGACTGTCTGCAGCAATGAAGTAAATGTCCTTCTGCTCGGGTTTCATGTTTTCCACATATTCATCCAAGCTTATTAATTCATCGTTGCTTTGAGAAGAAAAGAAGCGCAGCAAAGGAGCAATCCTCTTGTGGTTTTCTTTGTCTTCCATGCAACCAAGCTTTAAGAATTTGCCATAGTTCTCCCAGAATCTTTCGTAGTCCTGTAGTAAATTCAGGATGAATGAAGAGATAACAAAGGCACCAAGTCAACAAGAAGGAAAGAAAAAATAAATCTTACATCTCTATTTTCACTGCAAGAAATGCCAAGTATCATATCAAACGCCTTCCTCACCAATCTCTTTCTCATTATACGCACCTGTCAGAAGTGATAAGAGCAATAAAACAAATTCATGAGGACCAATTGCTCAAAACAAAGACACAATAAGGAACCTCTGGCCCAGTAACTTACAATTCGACTTTCTTGAAGGATCTCACGGGAAACGTTGAGTGGAAGGTCATTAGAATCAACAACACCCTTTACAAAGCTCAAATATCTTGGGAACTGTCATCCACATGTCACGGTATTAGATTTACTTGGTTAATTTTATGAAAACTGTACATGAATTTGAGCTTACCAGTTCACCGTCAAAATCATCTGAGATGAACACACGTTTAACATAAAGCCTGATATTCTTTGTCTTCCTATCAGTTATGTCTTCCTTCTTTGTAGCAGGAACAAAAAGAATGGATCTGAATTCCACCTCACCCTGGCATCAAGTAGATCAAGCAAGTATGATTAGTTGTATGGAAGATGCACATGTCATGTCGCCACCTAAGTATGGATCACATGAAATCACACAATTCACCCTACAAACATGAACCAAATCAGGCTGGCGAGTTGGTTTGGGGTGGGGGGAAAGGAATAGAGATACCAGAAACACAAACAACAAATAATAACTTCTAATGTGAACATAAATCACATGGTACCTCAGCTCAATGCTAAAATCGAAGACGGAAATGGGATATGGAGTATGGCAGGAGCAAACCATTTAGCACAGCTCATTTCGAGAGTAAATATCTGTAAAGCCTTTTTCCTAATTTATGTTTTGTAAGCTAGAAGACTCCCAGGGCTCTAAGCTATATACTTTCTTCTTTAATTAATGAAAATTGGCACCGTCTCGAGTCAGTTCATTTAAAAAAAGAAAAGAAAAATCTTACATCAGAAGTTATGGGCTGTGAAATGTGACAGTACAATTGTTTGATCAGTGCATTGTGTGCCCAGCGCATATTAAAATGGTTGCACATATTATGATGAGGTCTAAACAAGCCAGGATAATAACAATCATCGAAAAATAAATAAAGAAAAGGCAACCAATCAAAGACATACCTCTGTAGTGAAGTGTGAGGAGGCTAATGGATCCAAGTATTCATTGAAGGTTTTCTTGTAAAATTCATTGTACTCCTCAGTTGAAACCTCTTTAGGGTTCCTAAGCTGTAGCACAGAGGAACATGAGGCTCAGACATTCATACATTTGAAAGCACAGGTACCTAATAAGTTCTCAAACGATCAACAAATTAGTCAAACTATCATCAAATCAAACAGAAAAAGATCTTACCCAGATGGGTTGGGTTTCATTTGTAAGCTCCCAATCCCAATACTTCTCCACAACAGTTTTTGTCTTTTTCTTAGCCTGATGATGATGTCATAATCTCGGTAAGTTACACAATAGAATTTTCTTTATAACAAAGCATACCCAGGAGTTCCAGATATTTTTAAAGTTACCTCCGTTTTAGTTTCAGCATCACCTTCTTTATTAGCTTCAGCTGGATCCTCATCAACCTCGACCTAGAAAATCCAACAGATGCCTGGCATAAGTCACCTCATGGCTCAAGATATAACTACAGAAGAAATAGGGATATTAACCTCTTTTGTGAATCCTTTCTCTTGCCATGTGTAAATGGGGAAGGAAACAAACTGAGAGTAGTTCTTCACAAGTTTTTGGATCCTCTCAGGGTGAGCAAAACCTTTGTCGTCACGCTGATAAAAACAGGTACGATGGTTAACAACTGGAAATATAGAAAAGAAAGTTAGAATGAGCTTCTAAGCACACATACCTTGAGGTAGAGAGTAAGACGGGTTCCCCTAGGAATGAGTTTTTCTGGGTCAGTTTCCTCTCTTACAGTATAAGAACTAGATTCAGCTTGGCCTTCCCAAACATACTGCTTGTCTGATTTAGGGCTCTTTGTTGACACAGCAACCTATAATTTAGATAAAAAACATCCATGTAATATCAACAAGTCAAGGGTATCATACAAATACAGTAGCAAAAGATAATATGACGTAAACAATCTCTGCTCATTATCAACCAATGCTCAAAATAAATAACACCATACCTTATCTGCAACAAGGAATGCAGAATAAAAGCCAACACCAAATTGTCCAATTAAGTTGCTGTCCATGCCCGCTTCTTGACTCTCCTGTTGTACAGCACAGTTAAAATCAAGAATATGGCAGAAATGCAAAGGCAGAAAGAGAACATATGTAGGATCTCACCTTCAGTGCCTTCAGGAACTTGGCAGTTCCACTACTTGCAATAGTACCAAGAGATTCAACTAGTTCTTGCCTCGTCATACCAATCCCAGTATCACTGGAGTAGAGCAAATAGAGGCCATAATGAAAATCGTTTCCCAATAAAGAAACTGCCTATACTAGCCTATCACTTTAATGTAAATAGTACTCACGTAATTGTTATTATTCCATTATCCTTGTCTGTTTGGATGCGAATGGAAAGTTCAGGACCATCCTTCAGAAGATCCGGATCAGTCACACTCAAATAACGCAACTTATCAAGTGCATCGCTTGCATTGCTGCAACCAAAAAAAAAAAACACGTTAGAGAGATCAAACTAAAATTCACAGTGCCAACAGTAAACGAACCTGATAACAGCAGAATTACACCAAGAAACAAGAGCATCCAAAGATATTACAGAAAAATACTAAATGGAACAATTTCTGTCCTGGCTTGTCACCCACCTGACCAGTTCACGAAGGAAAACTTCCTTGTTACTGTACAAGCTGTGCACGATCAAATCCATGAGCCTGTTGACCTGCACATTGTACGACACGCAAGCATAATTTACCTCTCAGCATTGACAAAAGGAGATTTTTCTTTGCAACAATGACAAATAGACATTTTTCTTCATGAGGATGCACAAGATGATCAATAGATACCTCAGCCTGGTACTCGTATTTCTCAGCCGGTGGTGTGTCTGACGAGTCAACAGCAGCAGCGCTCGACTCATATCGTCTCCCAATAAGGGCACCGTCCATCAGCTTGAGGGACGCCACATTACCGGCTCCTGTGACCTTGGGCGCTGCGAGCGCAGACAGCAACCTCTTCTGGGACTGCGGCACCCCGGACACACCATTGCTCACCTGAGATCAAACAACAGAACAGATGTAAGTATATAACACAGCCGCTCATGCCCCGGGAGCAATTGGGACAACTAAATTTCGGAACAAATCACGTTTCTCCTCTATTAGAAACTTAACATGGCCACATTTCACACCCAATTCAGTCAGTGCAACGACATGACCAATGGTGTTGCGCATCAGATCAATACCCAGAACTAAACTCAAAAGCACCAATTGAACTAGTAACTTGCTAACCAGCACCACACCACCGAGACCGACTCAAAAAGAAGATCCCTATTCACCAATTTTGAGCGGATTGGAACCGGCTCACCAGCTAAGAAAGCTCGCTCTCATCTCCTCTCCACCCTTCCCTAGAATCCAGACCCAACCAACGGATACTAGCTAGTGGGCAGCACTCACCGGGCGATGCGGCGCCGAGGCGGCGTCGCCAGGGACCACGGAGGCGGCGCCGGCGGCCGCGCGGCGGCGGGCGGCGGCGCAGAGGGATCGCCTCGAGGCCCCCAGCATCTTCGCGCTCCTTCAACCACGCCGAGGACGGAGGGCTGCGAGAGCTTCCGCGCGCGGAAGCAGCGGCAAGCGGGCGCAGAGGACGACGACGCGAGGGTTTAGCAACGGGGGCGTAGGGTTTAGGGGAGCGCGGGGCAGATGGGGAGGGAGGCGTATAAATGGCGTGCGCCTTGCGGGGCAAGAAGAAGATGGGTGCGAGCCGCTGAAATGATGGTCCCACTGGTGGGGTCGAGATGTCAGTGGGGCTAGCTAAGCGTGGTCCGTGTTGCCTGGTGTGTCTAGCAGTTTAAGAAGAAGGTTCTGGAGCGCGAGGGCGCAAGAAAATGCTGCGGGCATTCGTAGCGGAAGTGGTATGTGCAATATTGCACAATGACATGTGGATCCCATGTAAGGTCGGGATGGTTTGTGGCCCACAAGCAGTGAGCGAAGTAGAGGACCTTCCCGTGGTCGCGGGTTTTCACCCGATAGTCCCTGGTTGCGGCCAATGACATGTGGGTCTACAGGCCACTGTGTGGCTGGATTTTGCGCGCTGCGGAAGGTTCTGGATAATGGAGAGAGGCTACGCAGATTAATTTTTGCGCGGCTAACGTGCAACCGTTACAAGCCTACATCATACGGAGAACACACGTGACACGTACATACATACAACCACCGTCTTCCTACCTCAATGACATGTGGGGTCCACTCTTCATCGGACAAAACTAGGATTCTCAGAACAGAAGAAGTCGATCACATAACAACAACAAACAAAATAAGAAGCATCTGGGGTTTCATAGCAGACAATGAAAGTCCTGGACCAAATTATCGCTAGAGAAGCACTAGGGGAGATTTGCAAGAAGCAGATATTACAGGGACCATCTGCACAACATACTGTATGTATCTTTCCTTTGTCTACATTAAGTTACTATTCCAAACCTATATAAGAAAGAACGAACAGACCTAGTACAAGGTGTACATAGTCGAGCATACTGCTCCCGAACAACAGCTTTCAGAACACTTTAAGGCTAGCGTACCACAGCGTGCGCGCAGGGTATCTCCAATGGAGCTGGAGGAGGATGGCAAAGGTGGATGATGGGAACTGCTTGTCGTTGTCGTTACGGTTCCAGCTTCAAGGAGACCACCCGTGACTGCCGGTTCCGCTTGGCTGCCCTCACAAACACCACTGAGAGACATGACGGCGCCCACCATGGCCTGCGGACTTCTTGCTCCCCTTTCAGGCAGGCGACTGGAGATGGATTTAACAATGAAGTAAAGAAAATACATTATTCAGATATCAGACATACAGTTTCAAAGACATGTAGCTGCCTTTGGTACTGCATACAAAATATACAAAGAACTCATTAAATCATGCCTAGATAACTGGCGAAGTCATCCAATACAATACTTGATAGCAGTATATCTCGGACTCAAATCTTACATCCTGCTATGCCAAACGACACTCGGGTCACGTAGTGACAGCACCACAAAACAGTAAAACTGAATAAAAATATTGGGACAGCATTATTCCCCAGCTGCAGGCACAACATTCAAAAATAAACATGTCTGTAGCTAGGTAGGTGTACTATATTCTTGACGTGAGCGGTACTAATGCCTTATCGGATCTTTGAATAATACTCTCCCCAGTCTGATTTACTTATTTTCATTTAAGGTGTTGATTCAACCTCAAATGCACATGATGAAGAATTTATCGATATTATATCAATTATTTCCACCATTGCACGCGACAAGTAGCAAATTTTTATGTAAGCAAAGTATTGAGAGTTTGGCACCATCTATTTTGGATCAAAGGTAGTGCTGCATATGTTTGATGATGAAGACATGAAGCCACTGTCATAAAGTTGGCAACGACACTATCTATGCATAAACCTTTTGCGAACTGCTTAGCTCAGCCAATGTAGATACGAAAGACACAAACCTTTAATGCGCCTCAACTCTTTGCAGAGTGTGATAAAGTCTCCCCATTTCATATGGCACCGTCTGATAAATCGCAGAATTTGCTCAGTAGTAAACATGGATAGGCTTTCAAGATATTCTCCATTGACACCATTTTCTTCAAAAACTTGTCTGTAGCTACCAAGATTTATTTCTTCCAGCCATAATCCAACATCCTGAAAGAACATAATGATCTTATTAGGTGACTCATCAAGCATCTTGCGGTGAAAAATTAGCCATTAACTATGGCATCTGACCCTACCAGAAGTAACCATACTAAGCTAAATATACCTTACAGGTTAAAATATGGATCGAAAATAACGAAACCTAGCCAAAGACACAACTCTAGAGTAGATACTCAGTGGAGGCAAGGACTAAATAAAAGTAATCTGCGACCAGATTTGTAGGATGAAAGACCCATGGCAAAATGAGACAAAAGAAAGAATGAAAAGCAACTTTACTCCGAAAACTTACAATGAGAAGAAATGCCGATCTCTAAGATGGGCCATAACATAAATGCCTCAAAGGCACGAATGTAAAAAATCAACATAAAGGCAAACTTTTTACACAGTCCAACAATGCTCCAAAACCAAAACTTTGCATAAAACCATGCTCTAATAACATTCAAGCCATTAAATTGTTCAGTGCATATATCTATAAAATGATTGTTGTTGCAAGATGAGATAAAAATGAAATGAAACATAGACTAGCCATAGATGAGCCTTGCCAATAACCCAACCCCATTCTAGGGGTCGCCTAATCTAAAACAGCCTGAGACCATCTAAACTTAGCACAGGGTCAACCTAGCCTTAGCCTCAATCAGGCGCTCCAGGCCCTACCTCAAGTTGAACCCCTTACAGCGTGATGAGTATGGTTTAGCTCAGAAAAAATGATCAAGAAACAGAATCACCTCAAAACTATCACGTGGTCAGTAAAAGTAGTAAATACCCAGATAATGGCAATGATAACAGTGTGAAATAGAAATGATGCTCACTTTGCAGTCAAGTTTAGATGATAGATAAGGGAGACCAAACATCAAACCCATGCAACAGTTAGCCAAGTTTTCCATTAAGCGCTATTCGTCACCTAGGCCTTTTGAGATTCTGACCATCACCAGTCAAAGTGTACAGAACGTTCCATGTGAGAATATTTTTTTAAAAAAGAAAAAAACTAAAGGATAACTACTTGGTTTATAATAGTCCCTAAATAATCATCTTATAACTATTAAAACACAATGGACTTACATTCACCTAAAATGAATTCATAAGCACGTTTGAATAGGTACCGATAGTATCTTATATAGTACATCATTTCACATGATAGTATCATAGATCAGTGGTAAGTCCAGGTAGCACTGGAACAAGCACTACATTGACTCACAAGACTTAATAAAAGATGCCTAGGTTACGATAGCCTCTCCAGTGCCCAAGTCCCGGTGCCATCAAAACAACAGAGTCCAGGGATGATAGAAGATGCAACCAAAAATTGATAAATCTAACACAGAGCAGTTCAACAACTTAAAGGTCAACTAGTCAGTAGCAGTACATTAAATGAATGGAGCAACCGCATACAAGTACAGAGGTACCAGGAATTTTCTTAACAAAAACAAGATCACATATTTCCCCAGTACCTAACTAGTAGGAACAGCATATAAGGTGTGAGTTCTGAACTATAGGAACCTAACAATCGACAATCACCAAATTCCATCCCAAGTGGCTCAAACTAACGGTGCAAAAATGCAGACTCTCCACTCCAGTCCTCTACAGAACTGGACAAGGATTTTGAAGCTCCGAATCATCAGAGGAAGAAAACCCGTATCACAGATTCAACAATCTCCTAGCTAATTCTCCCAGACTAGAACCTACGGAACAGCATTACGCTATATAAAGGCCACTAATTTTCGCAGAACAACAACAGCATTTTCAGCAGGCAAAGCAGAAGGGGCGAAAAGACTAGAACCTCGACAGTCCAGATGAAGAAATCCAGCGGCTCCGGCGACCGCCCCCGGCCCGTCTCCCTCCTCCCAGGGGCGGACTTCGTCTGAGTCATGGGGCCTCAGAACCAAACCACCGAAATCCTTGGACGAAACACCGCACCCACTGCAGCGACTCGACCAGGTGGACGAAGAGCTCCAGTGCCGACCAGCGCCGATCTCGCGCCCCGGAGGAGAAGAACCTAATCGAACAGCAAAGGGACGGCGGACTGGGTCAGTAGCGCACCACGCAGCAGAAGAACCCGGAGCCGACGCCAAATGGGTTCGACTGAAAGGAATCTATCGCAGCAAGCAGGCAGAGGGTTGCTTACCAGCAAAAGAAGGAACCAATCCTCGACAGAATGGATCTTCGCTCAGAGCAGGCCGGAAGGAAGAAAGGAGCGGTGAGCGGAGGATCCGGCGGGGAGAGAGGGGACCGGCTCGCCGACGGTACTGGTGCTCGACGGCGTTAGTAAAAGCCGGGCGCAGTGGTGCCCGTGGACGAGCCACTGGGAGGGGAACTGGAAGTGGGAGCCGGGGAGCTGATGGGCAGCGCAAGCCCCCTATGCGTCGCGCAGAGCGGCTTTCCACCTTTAGTTTATTTTTCAATTTTCAATTTTTATACACTTTTCAACATTTCAAATTGTAAGAAGTTAGATGTAAAATGATATCATTTTACTTT
Organism: Eragrostis nindensis; assembly: GCA_012490785.1. Taxonomy (NCBI): domain Eukaryota; kingdom Viridiplantae; phylum Streptophyta; class Magnoliopsida; order Poales; family Poaceae; genus Eragrostis; species Eragrostis nindensis. The sequence continues at coordinate 215,075 of JAAXCT010000941.1, forward strand.
TCACTTTTTAATATTTCTTTAAACATTCTAAGTTACAAATTATAGAAAAATTGACTTACACATCACAATTATAGAAATATATTATTAAGAGCTTATTTAGCATGGATCATGAAGCCGGGTGGAGCAGCCCAATTCAACGTGAAGTTGGTAGAGCTCAATTTACTGTGACGGACAACCTCATTGCAACTCCAGAACCTTGGGCTACGCACCTAGGCGTGGAGTTCAGTGGTAATTACCCGCTACTGCCATTAGTTATTAAAAAAAACTTGACTCATTCTTTTATTTTCTCCCACCTACCTCTCTTTCCTCTCCAGATCTCTCCATCGAGATCTGGCTTCCTGTAACTGGCGTGTCGAGCGCCCAACCCTAGGCCGCGCCGCCGTGACCTCGCCTGGCCGCAGTCTGCATCTCCACTGCGTCCACACACTTGTCTCCTGTCCCGGCCAACCATCCCCTTCTCTCTTGTGCCGACCGCCCAAGCTCCTTTTCCTGAATCCCCGCGGTTGGAACCCCGACGACAAAAGAATGGCCAAGAAGGCGAAGAAGGGGACGAGGGAAGGTGGAACCGTGTCTTCAAGCAACGCCGGACCAAAGGACAGGATTAGCTCCCTACCAGACAGCGTCCTGTGCTGCATCCTAACCTTGCTCACCATCCGAGACGCGGCGAGGACCACCGCGTTGTCGACACGATGGCGGCCCCTGTACGCGTCGCCGGAGTACCAACCTGACAGCATCGACGACGTTGACATGTGGCGCGACGGGCACCCCGACGCGGTCACCCGCGTGCTCGCCGCGCACGGGGACACCATCAAACTATTCGTCCTTCGGCACACGTACCCGCTCGCTGTCACGCTGTCGAGTTGGTTCCAGACGCTGTCGGAGAGAGGTGTCGTCGACGAGGTCGTCCTGGAGACGTCGCTTGCCCCGCGGCTTCAGCTCCCGCGCTTCATCCTCGCCTGCGGCTCCCTCCGGTCGCTGAGCCTCTGCAACTACACCTGGCCCACCACAGGGGGAGTGGCCTGGATGCTGCCGCACCTCACGGAGCTCACCCTGACGTCGATGAGGATGACGGCGGCGGAATTCGAGGACCTGTTGGGGCGGTGCCCAGCGCTGCTGAGCCTCGCGATCTGCAGGTTCCACGCGTCCTGCCGCCTCGAGAAGCTCCGGATCCCGTGCAAGAACCTGCTGAGCCTGACCATCATGGAGTGGGATCGGTTCTTCGACCTGTCCAACTGGCACGTGCCAAATCTCGAGCGGCTGTTGCTGTACTGGTCGGCGGCGAGGCTCTTCGCCACCAGGTCGGAGCTCCAGGAGTCGCTGCCGGCGGTGCACACCGTTGGAGTCTTAGACGATGATTTCGGTCTTGCGTGCGACGGGTGGCCATCGAGCAGGTGAGGAACATCGCTCTGTGCGTCAATGTGGATGAATTCCACAAAGTGATGTCTATGCTGCGCAGGCTTCCCCGCCTCGAAACACTTCATTTACAGGTTAGTTATATTAACCTCTATCTCTCTCATCTTATTCGTTATTTTAAAATTTCAACTCTGCATCAACTATTGTTGTAGCAGCATTTGTAATTATATCACAAACGAGATTAACATTTTATTTCTACATGCAATGTGTTCTTATTTGTGATTCTCAGCTTGATGACGAGCCGTCGATGAACACTAACGCAAACAAGGCCAATTTTGAGGAAATGACGACCGGCAGCCCGGTCGCGTGCCTAGAGAGCACCCTCAAGACGATCGTTCTGAGGACACCGAACTTTGCCCCCAAGACGCTCATGTTTGCCAACTTCCTCCTCGGAGCAGCAAAGGCACTCAAGGTGATGCGCGTCGGCTGCAGGAGTAAGGCCGCCGATGATGAGCTGCTGCCCCCGGAGAGAAGGGGCTCTGGCGACGCTCAAGTCGTGTTCCATCGCGGTTGCTACCTCGGGCTAAGCATGTCCGCGTCCAACTACAAGCTCGCGGACCCGTTCATGCCACTGGGCCTGGCCGACGTGATTGATTGATGATTGATTAGTAGCCGTTGACGAATTGACAGTCGTTGGAGTGATGATTGATTGCTCGGTTATATTTGGTACTGATCATCGTGGTAGATTTGAACTGCATTACCTAAACTAATCTGCATGATGTATTCTGTGTTTGGACTTAAGTTCTATGTATGTTGACTTCGTCGTGATGGAGAGAGAATTTAGGAGTCTTTTGAGTTCCAATTTAAGTTGCATGTTGGTATCATCGTCGTCGTCGTAGCTGCAGTAATTTCCATTAGTCTAGATAAGAGATTATAGCACCATATGTTGGCCCTGGCTAGGAGAAGTATACTGGTCATTTATTTCACGCTATAGCCATTGTTCTTCGGTAGATATGCATGATACGAACTGAACTCAAACCCATAATGGGTTTGCTTTGAGGAATTGATAAATGATAACACAAAAAGAGAGATGAGTCAAGGATATTCAGTGAAAGTTGCACTTATTCCAACGTAGAAATGACGGGCTTAATATAGTTCTTTTCTAGCATCATGATTTCAGTTTAAAACTTATTTGGTAAAAGAACCACGACAAAGATCAGGTCAAGGGATTGTCCACAGTATTCCAAGAGTTTTAGCATAAAGGCAAGTACAAAGGTGTTGTCTCATAGTCCGTCTCATAATCTTCAGACAGTTTCATCAGACCACTTGTACAATAAGTGATTGTTTTAGTTGTCTCATAGTAATTGTATTTTTCTTTAATTTGTGGATGAGAAAAGGAATATTTATGAGTTGCATGGCAACTATAACTCAGTACAATAGTGTGTATGTCGTCTCATACTCCTAAATTTTAGCGCATAAGGTGGTTGCTTCGCGAAACTACTTCTTTCTCTCACCACCCTTTCTCTCTTCCACCTCATCAAAAATTCTATATAAAACTGCATGAGACGGGCTATGAGATTGTTTACGTGTAGCATTGTACCTGCCCTAAGCATAGTATGAAGAACGTACACAACAATTCAAAGGTTTTATTTACCCCTTATCCGCGCCCACGGTTGATTCGGCCACAGAGAATCCTACGCGCGTCTGGCCCCACCCGCAGGCTCATCACTCGCACTGCAGGCACACGGATACGGCCCACACGTCACACGGCGCGCCCCCACCCCCGCGAGGCCGTCCGTGAGGCCGTGACGGAGCGGCGCGCTACACGCACACGCGGGCGAACACGAACACCGAACACGTCGCGGCGGCCATGGCGAGCTGCGGCGGCCCGAAGCCGGAGGACGACCCCTTCTCGGACGGCGACACATCGGGCTCCGACTCCGCCGACGAGTCCCTCCCCACGCGGCCGCGGTCGGGGGCCCGCCGCCCCCGCCCCGGCGCCAGCACCCCGATCCTGACGCGCCTCGCGGTGTCGCGGAACCCGAGCCCGCTCGCGGCCGCCACCGCCGCGCCCGGGGTCTGCCTCCTCCGCTTCGCCTGGGAGTCCGCCGCGGGGTCCCTCGTCGGCGCCGTCGTCGGATATGGTAAGCCACCACGCCGTCCCTGCGCTGCGTCCTCCATATCCGTTCGGATGCAACGACGCGTTAGGGTTTGTTAAGGCTCTGCGACACGTGGCCCTGGAGCCATTTCAGGATTCCCCGTACTAGGTTTGGGTTTCGATCCTTAACAAACCCTAGAGAGATTTGTCAGAATATTTGATACGAGACAAGCTTCATGTTTTGAACTCATTGCACTAAACCATGTAAAATGGAACTATCTGGTTTTCGAACGAAATGCGTACATTTACTTGGAAATTTGGGTGTAATTTCTCCATTGCTTCATTTACTCATGGCACAAACCACATAACCATTAACCGCACAAGGGTTAGTATCTGTTGCATTCATGAAACAAATAAACAAACAATGCAAGGACTAAGAATAACTGCGAAAGCATCTCTCCATCAAGAACATCAAAGCCTTTTAGTCCCATGCAAGTTGGGGTGCCACAAGAACTAGAGAAAAATGTTAGAAGAAAGGAAAGCATAAACAATGTAATAGACAATATAACCGTTTCAGAAAGGTTTGGTGGAATTGATAACATACGTCATGGTTCTGGCATGTGGATTGCTAGTTTCCGCATGCTCCTATCCTGAAAGTAACTCTCCAAATTAAGGAATTCGAACAACCAAAATTTTCTTTGGCTTCTATCCTGTTAAAATGTTATGATCGGATCTTCTGAGGCGCTGAGCCCAGAAAAAAGTTCGCTTGCATGGTCCATGTGAGATGGCACAGTAGCTGGGTATTTATGTTGTTAAAAGAGCTTGCAGAAAACATACATTATTGCACTGTATTCGATCTGTTGTTACCTAGGTGTATGTGCTTACTCGCATAGTTGGTCGGTTGACTGGATGTCCCTGCCTCCCTGGTATAGCTGTTTAATGGGTTATATTCCTAAGTAAAGGAGTTTTGGAGGCGGAATTGGGGCGTTTCACATCTTAAGTTCTATTTGATCATGTGCCCTGCTTGTGTGAGGCTTAGTTGGCTATGCAAAAAGCAGATCCAGTGACCCATTAATGATTTTGCTGGGTAAAGGTCTCTGTAAAAGTGAAATCAAGGGTTAGAAAAGTGGGTTAACACAGGCTAAATTCTGATAATATCATCTTCTACATCCTGCCGACAAGATCTTGAATTCTTAGTTTTCAGCATCATCACACACAACTAACGAAGTTGAACAATGACTTGTATTTTCTCTTGTCCAAATCAATGTTGACCCCCACGAGTTTGTTATGTTTAAGTCACCTTGACTTGTCTAGAGAGCCAGATGTTACCAATATTATAGATGCTATAATTCACCCCTACAATCCATTAGTTATCTTGATTACTTGTTCAATAATTGGGGCTACTCCATACAACTGGTCTGGAAACTGGCCTCAGCTCTTTAGATGCATCTGTGGGCCATCCTAAGCCATGCAATCTCGTGTGAAAAAACTCAAAAACTGATATTGAGATGCTGAAATCTCAAACATTCAATTGACATTACTGTCATGACCACATTAAACCAAAGCTTCACCATAGTTCTAGCAACAACAAGTACAACAACATAGCCTTTTGTCCCAAGCAAGTTGGGGTAGGCTAGAGATGAAACCCACAAGAAACAAGGACAAGAGAAACACAAAAAGACACAGGGCAAGAAGTAGAGTTAGATGTAAAAAAGGATCACGGTTTAGGCACGTTGATTGCGAGTCTCCAAGCGCTCCTATCCATAGCTAATTCCTTGGAGATATTCCACTCCTTCAGGTTCCTCTTAACCGACTCGTCCAGCTTCACCATAGTTCTCCTTCTAGAAAATGGTTTTGCTTTTATTTTGCGAACATTGGTTAGAACATTTGCCTACCCCAACTTGCTTGGGATAAAAGGCTTTGTTGTTGTTGTTAGGTGCCAGCAGCAATATTTTTTTAATACTGTTTACTTCAAATATAAACATATTTATATGTGGTTCTTAGACAGAAAAAAAAACTACAGAACCGATAGAGATCCCTATATTTTACTAGATTCTCCAGCACAGAACATGCCAATCTTTCACCTTGTAGTTTACCTGACGCAAATGTTCTAAAAATCTCAGCTCTAGGTTTACTGTGGGGTGGCACCTGGTTGTGAATTTTTTAATCCTTGCAAAGTCAATTTGAATTATTGATAGCTCCAATTTTCTGTCTCTGGTAACTCTTCAGGAAAAGGTTTGGTCACTATGAAGGGTTTTCGAGGATCATTTGCTGATGCTGCATCATCTGCCAAGGTATCAGGATATGCATTTTCACATGTGGATAAGCCTGCCAATTTTGAATAGTTTTGTTTACCATATCTTATGCAAAATGTTTCCTTCTTGGTCCAGATATTTGCTGTTCTTGCTGGCGTTCAAAGTTTGGTAGCTTGTTCTTTGAGAAAACTACGTGGAAAAGATGATGGTTTGTATCCGTCTATGATTTGCTTGTTTCTTTTTCTGTTCTTTTGTATTAGTAAAATGCTAAGGATGATCATTTAAGTGTGCATCGTTTTGTTTCCAGGTATCAACGCAGGAGTGGCAGGATGTTGTACTGGCCTTGCTCTGAGCTTCCCAGGTAAAGTTACTGCAATTATTGCAGTTAATAAATGTTGTTGAAATGGTTATTAATTACAATCTTTTCCCGAATATCATGTGAAGGCACTTGCTCACTACATTTTAATATCCTAAAATGGCTGATGATTATGACTGATTGCCTGGTTCTTGGGCAGTTCCTTTTCTTGCATTCCTGATCTAATTGAATTCTGGCTATGGGATACAAAATGCCCCAGAGGAATCTGGCTGGAAAACTTTGGCATGTTGCTTTCTGTATATTGGGTTTGGGGGAACTTGCAGCATGATAGGATGACCTTAATGTTTGATGCTAGTTATAAATTTGGTCTGCATCAGGCTTACTATTTGTTCATTTCAATGTCTTGTTCAAATGCCCCAGTAATCAATTTGTGGTTTGTTTCCTTGTCATGAGAAAAACAGCAACCTTTTGTTGTTACTCTTGGCTATGTTGGTTTGCATGGCTTACATGAACTATTTGCATTCTGTTTGACGTAATTTGCTTCTTCTCTTGTTTTCGTTGTCTTGGTACAATTGCTGCTTCGTTTCTGTCATTATGCAGTAATCGCTTGTATGCAGATCAACTATTTTAACAGATGAATAATTTAGATAAAGTTGACAGGTCATTTAGAAACTTCTGTCACTATTAGAGTGAGCATGACGAGAGTTAGAACTACTCACTGGGAGTTTGATGATTATACAGAACATGCCTTTCCCGTGCAGTGAATGGCCCTTAGTATGCAGATGTTATCACATCTTGCACTGTTAAAAAATTAGTATCTTGTGGCAAAGTTTTTTATTATGAATTTCATACCAAAAAAAAGGCACATTTCATTATTGTCCTGTAGCAAAATTTCCCAAGCTTTTATTTCCTCCCTATCCAAGTGCAAATCACTATACTCTATATTTTGTGCCTACTGAATATGTCACATAATTTCTTTTCGGTCTCAGGTGCACCACAAACACTGATTCAGAGCTGCTTGACCTTTGGAACTTTCTCATACATCATAGAAAAGCTAAACAAACAGCAACCGGCACTGGCACTCCCACCTTCAAATGGCATGAAGGATATGAAGGGGATGCACAAAGTGTTCTTCCTCCCTTCACGCTTTCTCTTCCGCACGATGCAATGGATGGATTTTCCACATTTCAAAACTTTTTGTCAAAGTTTCGAGCAAACTGAATTACCTTGTGGAATGGTGCCTGCTCTGGATTCCATTCATGTAAATGCATCACTCTGACTACCTGAGCTTTTTTTTCCCTTTTCTTTTTCTGTTTTTTTAGAGGGTCGAATGCATGTTTTCATGGTAATATGTCTAATGACAATTTGCAAATAAGGGGAGCAGCTTCACCCGTGTTCAATTGTGTTAAGTACTGAACCTTGTTTTGTGACTTGTACCAATGTCTCGTGCCCTGTATAATTATCTAATGAACGGTAATCAGATAAGAGTCTTCATTGTCTTACCCTCCACCATAGTTGTAGTTCAGTTCATTGTATCCATGCTCATCTCTAGCTGGATTCCTCCTGACCCCTTTGTTCTTCGATCACACGAAGACTGCATTTGGTGGCTGTGGCGCCGTCCATTTGATGTTGATGGAGGCTGGCTGGGACAGGTACTTGCTTGAAAGCTTGGAGTGGCACAAAGTAGTGAAATAAATAGGTCTTTTTTTTTACTGTATGCAATGTAATCATAGGATGCAGGATCCAAACTGGCCAGCAGCCTTAATATCTTTTTTTTCCCCCTCGAAAAATGCAGGAGAGCTGCGTATTCTTTATATTTAAGATAAAAGAGAAAGGGGTGGAGTACAAACAAATTCATTCTCCAAAAATAGGTAAGCGAAATCTGTAACAAACCGTACGAAACAGAGCCTATATCCATATGTTAGCAAAGCTTAATGGTCAGTAAGAAACGTAACATGGCCAGCTGCTCACTATGGTTGCGAGAGAATTGATCTTTTTTTGTCATTGTCATGTGTGAACTTTTTTCAAGCACCATTGGTGTGTCAATAAATAGGACAATTGAGAATATTAGATAAGAGTGCTAAGCAGACCTACCATCTTAGTTTACCGATGAAATGTATCAGCTATCGTATTGAACATGCTGCTACTTTTTTCATTCAGAAGACGCTAATACGACTTACTGACGTTTCAAGGTGCTAAGCAGACCTACCATCTTTATTTCCTGTTTTGACTTCTTAACAACTCCTGGTCCTGGATAGTGCTAATGCATGAATGATGTCTTTAGTGATTTACCAACAAAGGTTTCATTGGACGTCCAAGAGGTCTGATTTCATCATCGAAAGTGCCAGTTGCTGTATGATTATCCAATAATGCGTTCTGTTGTAGACCGCGGGACAAGGACAACACATGCTGATGCCCGAAGGTCTGGGTTACTGGGAAGTTACAATTGAACAAGAATAGTGCAGTATCAAAGGATGGCAGGGATACACACAAAAGGTTTGGATTTTTAAGGAAACACCGCACCTCAATACACCTCGACACTATATGATTTGTTATGATATCTACAATGGGTGGCATCTGTGTAAGGAGATAAATCGACCACAGTTCTACTCATACAAAACTTGGTCAGTTCCTAGCGAGCACAAGCGTGAGGAGATTGCGTGCCATCACATTTGCACCTACATAAGCTCGACACATGATTAACTGATAGCCCCACCAAAAAATAAACTGAATCAAAGAGCCCTTAAACTTTCTTGACTCGATTCCTCGCTGCTCTGGCAGAACTCGAGCGCTCTGACTGAGAGAACAAGATGAAGACATGCATAATGCCGGTCACCAATGCCAATCCAGCAACAAAGAGGGTAACACCTTTCCATGTCGACGAGAGCTGAGTCCACTGTAACAACCTGTAGGCACCATATAGGAGGAGGCATGACCAAGACAGAACCACCTGCACCATCAGCAGAAACAGAAATGAGCAGACGAAAGAGAACAACATTTCAAGAGAGCCACGAGAGAGTTTGAAAAGACAATGTATCCAAGATACAGTCGTAACATAATTGATAATCTTTAGACCACGTACTAATGGGACAATTTACAAGCTGCATTGATTGAGAGTTACTTTTCTCATGTCATAAATATGGGATCCCTTATCAAGAACATTCAATGTCTTAACAGGTAAGGAAATTGGGGTCATTTGGGTAGGAATCAACAAAAGCTTTTGATGGGATATTATTTTACTTGTTAGCATATTGAACTCTGCCACCTTTTCGATTAGGCTAAGATACTAATTTTGAGCTAGTAGATTACAGACATACAAACGAATCTGTCTGCATTCAGTATTGTAATTTCATAACAGCTGTTGGATAATACTCTCTCCATTCTCTAATTCTTGTCGTCTCAGACAAGGGAATTGAGCTAGAAATCAACTATTATCAGTAATAAAAAAACGGAGGGAGTACTGATGATATCTTAGTGCTTTACCAGCAAAGATTTCACTGGACGACCAATTGGTCTAATTTCCTCATGAAAAGTACCAGTTGCTATATGCTTGTCCAGTAATGCGTCCTGCAATAGTAAAATAGTAATAATCAATTGCAGGTATTTTCAAATGTAATACTGCCCCTACATATTTATGAATGGAGTATTTTTTAAGCCCACAGTTTCATAAAGTGATTATTATCGCATACCTTTTCCACAAAGATATCTTTGCACCATTTAGAAACATCCTCGTCCAATTTAGGCATATCACTCATTGCATGACGTTTTATGCGGACATGAACCTATAATAAAAGGAATAGTGGAAGTAGAACAATAATTGACATCAGAAAAGCACTGAAACAAAGTTTTGATCGATAAACATATGGACTCTTGACAATTCATCTCAATGGAATAAGTTTTTCTAGAAAATTTCTACATGTGCAAAAGTCGAAACACTTACTACTGATGATTGTCCCTTGAGAATCCGCAGCATTGTTGGTGCAAGTGAATCTTTAGGGATTATCACTGTTGTATCATATATAGCTGGGACAAAATCACGCATAATACTTACTGCTGATACAAATCCCTGATAGAACATGAAAAAGAGCTGTCAGTACATCAAGACTTCATCAAGAAAAATAAAAACTAAAAAGAGAAGAACTTGGCACAAAATGTACGGTGTACCAAAACTATAAAATTTTATTATGACCGACTGTCCTGGAAAGCAGTTCGCTACCTTCTGGGTTCTGACCACTTAACAAGCACTAAATTGAGGAAAGACAGAACACTTAGCCAACCAGAGCTAATAGGGGAATTCAAATAAATACTCCCTCCAATTTGATATTATGATGACCAAGTACTAATCAGCCGGCTTAACATCATATAAATCAAATCAGAGGGCATAGAAGTTTACATTTGCCGCCAGCAAACTATAGATGGATGTTTGGGAGAGATCTTCGACACTTTACATGCAATATTGTATATTTTCTTGGAAGAATACAAAATTTGCATCAGGATGCAGCAAAATGAATACCTTCGTCCTTGGAATCAGCACATTTCTGGGAGCTGGTAAACCCTGTGAGGCTGCATATTCTTGAGCAGCTAGTAGCTTTGCTGGAGTAAACCGTGTACCCTAACAAAAAGGGCAAGCCAGAAAGATCTGGGGAAATCCTTCAACCTTTTGAGACCCCACTACATTTGAGAGCATAAAGATCATTAAGTTGCTACGAACAACACTAGTTTCAAGTGGCATAGTATTAGGTAAGGTTGAAAATACCTTAAGTGTCTTTTCATCCTTTGCCCAGCTTCTCTCCAGAAAGAGGTATTCAGCAAACCACATGGACCAGCCGATAACCTACAATAGTTCAGTAGATAGAAAGTTGAGCATACACTATATTTCTACAAGAAACGTTAAGCCTGTCATTTCAGCACTGCTGTCACTCAAGTATGAGTAAATTTATATCGACAGAGAGGAAATTAATATGTTAGACAAATTACCTATCAGGCTGTCTACCTCCTGAAAAACAACTTTATTGATCTAGATTTCAGTGCTAGGGATAATCTTCTAGATACTAATGGGAAACCATCATTTGCATCAAGCATCTAACCACAAGGTCACAAAACTAAATTTCAAAGGAAAATACAATGGATAGTGAAGCATTGTGCCTGATAATTTTAGCACACGACTTTGTTCCCTAATTTGGATTGTTTTGTTTCCCTCGCATATATTAACTGACACAGCTTTCCAGCAAATACATCAGCATGAGGTGTCACTATGAGTGATACGGAGCTAAAACATGAGACAGCATGACATAATACGAATGTATGAGCCAACTTACTGGAAGGAACTTTGAAGATTTCTTCATGATAGCTAGCGTGCTTCCAAGACATCCTGAACGCTGGCACCAGATCATGTGAAACTCTCATCACAATGAATTAGCAGTAAAACTACTAATTTCGAACAAAATGGTAAATAGAACGGTCTAATAACCTGTGCTAAAATCCATCCAATAAGCCAATCAATATCACTCCGGTGATTTGATATGATAAGTGCATGCTCTTTGCCTACATAATTTTTCATATTAGGCTATAACCAAAATCAATCGTTTTCTTAAATGCTACTAATGAACAATGTTGCCACATCAGTTCCCACATGAAAATATTAGAATTTAACTCCTTACCCATTAGCTGATAAGTTTCTTGATCTGCATGCAATTGTACCTGCAGGATTTGAATGAAATGATTAAAACCAGAAAGCAAATTAACAATGTGAATTCAATCATTTAGGAAGGTTCAAATAATAAGTTTGGCTGAAATGCAGTCAAAAGTATTTTCGCAGCTCTCTTGCGTGTTCTAGAAAAAAAAAAGTATTTTTGCCCCTTTCGAACATGGGAATTTTTCCTGATTCCTGCAGGAATCGAACCTTTCCCGCATGAAATTCCAACATAAAGAAGATCTTATTCTTACAAAAGTTGAGTACAAAGAAGTTTGATTGCATTTGGATTCCTGGCAAGGCTAAATTTTCATTAAAAAAAAACTTCCTTCTTGGTTTCAGCAGATCCAGCTCCAATCAACGCCATCATTTAGCCAAACCTCTATACCTTGTTTTAACTAAAAGTCTGTGTCAAAAGTATACCCCGTCAAACCCTCATCCTAAAAATCAATGAATAAAAAATTCCCCTTTAAAATAAGTTAAACGACATCTATTTAGATGAATTTAATTATATTAAGTCAACAATACAGCTAAATCAAAGGACACAGAAAAATATCACATGGCACCCCCCGAATTCCAATCGAATCAACCAGATAAGCAGATACTAGTCACTTTAGTGGTAGACTTGACAACCTTTAAAAAGAATGTTGACTTTAATCATGCTGCGTGTTTACCATTGATGTCTTGATGGTGACCAACCCAACCAAACCTACAACAATTAACAGTGTCTTCTTCTATCAAAATGCACTGCAAATTGTTGAGTGTGCCATGTCATGCTAATCCTCAAGCGTTTATTCAAAGGCATATTACCAAATATAAGGCAAGTAATTAACAAAGGCGTCTATGCTAAAATTGCTCAGTGAGCCTACATTGAAAAGCGGCTGAGAGGCCATCTAGCCCAGTTGAAGAAAAAGATGATTAATGCAGTACATATTTTAGTCGGTTGAGACGCATGAACAATTTATCGACAAGAAAAGAAACTGACATTCGATTGCTATCTTAATGTTTCTTATGCTCTACCTTAACACCAGCCCACCAGTCCACAAGCCAGATAAGTCGAAGCCACAGCAACTCCGCCAAGAATCTGTTGATCCGCCTGTACAAGCTCTTCGACAAGGGCCTTATCGACAAGAACAAGACAGCCTGCAATGTTTAGTAAGCATAATAAGAGATCGAGAACAATGTGGTGGTAAATCCAGTGTGGAATCAATAAATCAGAGAAGAAATCTGCCGGATTAAGCAGCTGAATTGGAAATGTAGTGTCATCAGATTAAACTTAAAAAAAAACACCAAATGAAATTCCACGAAATGGAAAGAGGAAAACAGCGGCAAAAACACAATTGACTCATGCCAAACACATTGATGTATATACTAACACACAAACCAGTACTAGCTGCCAATTAAGCATACCAAGAAAATCAAATCTTTGTGAAAAAAGGCCCGGGGTAAGAGGAAATTCACCCAAGAAACAAGCAGAAAGACGTTGGCAGCTCAAGAAGATCCAAATCTCTTAGAAATTCACACATATAAATTGAAACTTCCGCCTGCGAACTGATCCAGATAACCTCACAAATTTCCCAAAAAGATCCCCGGTGGGGGGGGGGGGGGGGGGGGGGGGGGGGGGGGGGGGGGGGGGGGTGGGAGGGAGAGGTACATGACAATGTGTTGCTTCGAACAGGGCGCGCAAGGTGGTTACCTGGATGGCGTTCACGATGAGGCCGGAGAGGAGGAAGAGGAGGCCAAGCGGGAGCACGACGAGCACAAGAGGGATCGCCATGGCCGCCGCCGCGTTTCCCCTCCTTGTCACTGTCACCTGATTACAGGAAAAATACAGGTGCTAACGGGAAACTGGTTCAATGTCGTTCACGGTAGCGGACGGCGGTGTTAAGGTAGACCGCGAATTTTCGTCTGTTTTGGGGGTTTTAGGAAGATATGCCACAAAAGGGTTCCAGCCTGTCAGGGTGAAAAAAAAAAATACTAGCTGTTTATATCCTACTATTTCACAAATACTTGTAAAGTAATATAAAAAAATTTCATGTGAAAAAAATAAAGTTTAGTTGAGTGAGATTTTGCTAATCTCTTAGTTACTTTCTCTACCATTGGATGAAGATCCAACCACATAAATCTTGTTGCCTTCTAATCTTATCCTCTTCACAGAAATAGCAGGAATGTTTCAGCTTCAATAGGAAATTGTTCCAGCTTTAAGAAAATAATGTTCCAGAGTATAGTTTTTATGTGATTAGAAACTTACATATTTATTGATCATATCTTATGAAACAAATTAAACAGGACCGAAACATTAAATTTTAAGCTACTTAGAACTAGCAAATCTTTTTTAAACATAAAACCATGAGCTACCTTTTCTTCTTCGCGCTAGGAATAGTTACTTCCTCTGGTCTTTAACCGATGATGTTAGAATCCACCTCATCCTTTAAAAGACAGAGCATTGTTTTCTCTCGCTACTCTTTTTCTCATTGTTTAAATAACATAGATATCAAAACATATAGATTTAATTTTCTCTATTTTGTTCATGGTGTCGTAGCTAAGTTCAGATCATTTATGGTTGTAAACATCAGAAGTAATCATAGAGACCAAAGAATAGACATGTCATCCGGTCAAAGCTATATCGGTAGGGGGGAGAGCGGACATGAAAACACACGTGCACTTTGTAGGGCAAGACTGATACAAAGTTTCTTATAGGTGTGTATATAGATACCCCCTTTAGCATGCAGGTGATTTTTTTTTATGATTTTCCTTGATAATAAAATTCATTCTGACAGGCCAAATTAGTTACAAAGACTAAATGTTTCTAGGCTCACAACTACAAAGACTAGGCTATATATGTTTAGGCTCACATTGAAAAGTAAACATGTTTCTAATATGTTCATGTATGCTACGGAAGACTGATTCCGTGGCGTTCTTTACCTAACGATCAGGAATATTGACATCAACTAAGTCTGCAGAAGTGCAGATTCACTGGTATATCATCGGGTGATGCTGCATGCAAGGCTAAGGAAGAAGCTCTAGCTAGCTGGCCCCAGGCTTCCACCACTGATATTCATCACATGGATGCAGTGGTTGATTGAACCAATTCGATCCTGTATTGAACGGTTCAACTGGATGAGATGATCCTGCATGAGATGATACAACTAGTTCTTTGGTTGGTTGTATGGGATGATACATGAAAATGTTTGGTGGGTTGTATGAAATGGTACATGGATGTGTTTAGTTGCTTAAAATATATTTTTTAACCACCATATACTTGAATATATGTTCAACAATTATATTTTTTGTATTCATAATTATCAAAAAATATGCTAATATATGTTAATATTTACTAATCAACACTAATCATACTTTAAGATATTATTAAACACCACTAAATACCTAAAATAATAATAATTTTTGTTAATAATATCTAATTATAACCAATTTTAGCTAATATCATTGAGAATAATTTATAGTCACTAATCATCACTAATCACAAAGTGATTAATGGAGTTAACAGAACTTGAACGGTGTGGTGCACTCTCGAGAAGGATTCAAAACTATATAAGGTTCATTTTCGGGTCTTTTGATCTATTAATTTGTTTAGGGACATCCACTTTTGCTACACCTCTTGATACTAATTAATCGTATGGATACGATAATTCATCGCTTAATTTTTTTACTGCAACTTTTGTAGGGCTATGGATACGATTACTGGAGGACTGAAGGCCAAAAAATGAGCTTAAGAAAACACCATTGTTAAAGAAACGTAGACTTTGGTTGATTTCTTAAAGCAACAGTACTCCTACTTTTTTTTTAGCAAAACAGTACTCCTACTTGAATGGCACGTGTGTTGTCTCTGGGCCTAAAGGGTGTCTTTGGCTTAGCATAAAAGAAAGGCCGAGAAAAGTAAGGCTGCTTTGTATGTTTTTTTCCCACACCAGCTCAACTTTTTTTTTTTTTGCGAGAACCAGCTCAACTGTTTTGAGGTCTCACAACTCACAAACTGACCTAGATATATTGAGTGCCATGTAGTCGATGTAAATGAAGAGGCTTAATGTAGCGACCCGCGTTTTTGCCCGTTGTCAAAAATCACTAAAAATTTGAACTTTTTAAAATTTTCCAATTAAAAACAATTTGCTAGCTTTAGTTATTAGCAAAACCAAAAGATTTTGAATTTTAAACGATGCATAAAAGTCACCATGTGCATTTTCGTGTTTTTCTTGAATTATTTGGGTGTTGGTTTCAATCCTTCCTTTTGAATGAATTCAAAATTCATTCAAATTTAAACCTCAGCAAAAGATCAAATCATTTCTCTTATCGGGCCGCGCTACTTCCTTTTTCTCCTGGCCGGCCCACTCTCCCTTCTCTCCTTTCTCTCTTCTCTCTCCCGCGTGGGCCGCCTCGCTCCCGGCCCAGCCTCACCCGAGCCAGCCCGCGCGCCCGTTTCTCTTTTTCTTTTTCCGCCCCGTCACCGCCAGGTGGGGCCCACGCCCGTCGTCAACCTCCAGCGCGCCGGCGCAAATCGCGCCCGCGCCCATACCGGCGTGCTTCCCTCACCGCCTCCGTCATCTCCAAGCTCCAGGATTAGCACGTGAAGCTCGCGCGCGACTCACCTACTCCCCTGACCTGTCTCTTCGTCCTCTTCCCCTTACTTAACGCGCGCCCTAAGTTTTCCCGACGCCCGACGAACTCCACTCCGCATTCGTCAGCCACAGTCGCTCCTTCCCTCGCTCCGTCGCGTCCCGAGCACTGCTCAAGTTCTCCTCGCGCGTCACCGCCGATCATCGAAGCTCGCGAACCGACTTCGCGCGTCCATCGAGCTCCAGTCCGGCGAGATATTTTCTCGCCGGCAAACCGACTTAACGCCTCGCTCGAACCGCCATTGGCGGCTATAAAGCAACACCAAGGCCCCCCTCTTTCCATCTCTATTCCCATTCGCCACCATCACTCAATTCCCGAGCTCGAACTCGACTTTTCCCCTTTCTTTCTAATTCCGGCGAGAACTCCGGTGAGCTCCCCCCCTCCTCTCCGGTGAGTCTCGACGTCAACTTCTTCCACTTCTGGCATCTCCTTCCCGCGCTCGATCTCATCGTGCTCACCTCGTCCGCAGCCGTGGTTCGCAGGTCAAGAACATCGGAACCCTAGCTCCGCCGTCCGCCGTCTCCGTCGCCGGCACCCTTCCGTTCCCTCTCTCACTTGATTGAGAGCACGGTGAGCACCCCCTTGCTCTTCTCTTTCTCCTGCGCATGATCTCGTCGACCTTTGTCAGTGCGCGCACCTCTTTCTCTAGCTCCGGTCATCGCCGCCGCTAGAGCTCGTCGCCGGCCTCGCTCTGGCCGCGCTCGACCCCGTTAGAGTAGCGCATTAGCTACACCATGCCTTCGCGCACCTCACGCGCATGCGCGCGCACTAGCCGAGCACCGCGAGCACCATCCCATCCCTTCTTTCTTCCTCGCGCGTTGCCTCCGCCATGAACTCCGGCGAGGTCCGCGCCACGCCCTCACAGCGTCCCGTCAACAACTTCTCGCGGATTCACGTCCGCCTCGATTCCGCGCACTCGCGCAACCGTTCGCAGGAGCCATCTCGCCCTTGCGCACACCTCCGCACCGAGCGCCGCCATGGCCGCCACCTTTTCCTCTCGCCGCCGGCCGCCGTGAGTCCCCTCCGGCCCGGCCGAGTCCACTGGACGCCTCGCCATGCTCTTACGCACGCTCCCGGTAGCACATACTCGAACCCAACCACGCGCACGACCTTTTTCCCCTGGCTCGCCGGCGCGTCGCTCATCTCCGGCAAGGTCGCGTCGCCACTCCCGTCGACCGCGTCGTCGACATCACCCACCGCCACCTTCGCCGTTCCGCGTAGAACCTCGTCATCCGCTCCGTGTTCCCCTTAGACCCCGGTAGCTGCCGCCGGCGAGGGTTCCGGCGAGACCCCGCCGCGCGCCGCCGTTTTTCCGCCGCGCGCCGTCACAGCCGCGCTGGCATCCGACGTGGCACGCCACGTCGGCGGGTGGGCCCGCGCGACCCGGTCGCGGCCCCCACGTGGCACACCCGGTCCATCGTGGACCGGCCACACCTATCACCCGGTCCACGGCACCCATAAACCGCGCCCACGAAACAGTCGCGCACAGTAAACTGGCCCCGCTGACCCCACGCGCCAGCCTCACAAGCCGCTGGAAATTGCTATGCGCACACAGATTCGTACACAGAAAATCATTTCGACCACATTTCCAGTAGCAGAAAAATTCCCAAAAATCCTCAAAAATCTAATATTCCATTCTAACCAATTTGCAACCCTTGCCATCCTCTGGAAAATTAGGATTATGGTTATACTTAATTAAGATAATCTAATCCTAATCAATTTTCTTTCTTTTACATCAAAAATCAATATCTCCATCGTCTTAACTCCGATTTTGGCGAAACTTGCGCCAAAATTCATCTAAATTCACGATCCATCCAGTGCCACCAAAATCAACCTCTCTCTGGTTTTAGTTGGATTTTATTCGGATTTATTGCTTTGTTAATTTGATTGCAAGCGGTAGATTTATTCTTTTAATCGATAGATAATCAAGACGAGGAGGAAGCTGAGGATCCCGATTACGAGGATTTAGAGGAAGAGGAATTTGGTGAAGGCAAGTCTAACTTCCATTGATCATATTGATCCTATGATTGCAAATATCCTAATTAGAGCTATTTATAAATAAATTGCATGGTATTTAAATGAATTTAAATGCTAGAATGGTCCTATGCAATATTTGATTGCCTGCCTTGACTTGATTATATCCTGTATCCTTGTTAACCCTAGGAATCAACATCATTAATTTAATTAATGAATTGTTGATATGCTCGCTGCTTAAGACTCTCACATGTGTTTAATTAATATTGCTCACATGATTTTCGTGTAAATGCGTGTGTCTTGGTGGTGTGTGTAAATGTGGAATTGGGTGGTTAATAATAAGTGCAACCCTAGTGAGGGATGTTTTTCTGGCGGGACCAGGCGAGGTAGTCCTCAGTGGGGAGGCTATCTCTGGGACGCCCTTCCACTTGTGGATTGGCTATTGAAGATGCCTGGTTCGGTCGTATAAGGACCGGTTCTTGTGCCGCCTTTGCCTAGCACCTCTCGCGCAGCCACAAGCCCAGTATGGGATGGGAATTGGAACCACACCCTACTAGTACTCACCCGGTACCCCCCGGAGGCAGGAGATTGCAACGGAGTCCCAGGAGAAGACTCGTTCGTTGGTGGGTGTTCGAGATCCGGCATTTATGACTGGCCATATTATTATGATTGTGAAGCCCCTGGTGATGTCCGTGGGGGATGCCGTGGTGGTACCAAGTAGGTATGGAACCTTTAGTGGGACAGTCCAAACTATGACGATAGGGAGGACTGGACCACCTTGTGGGGAAATTTGTGCACCCTTGGCCAAGGTTAAGAAACTTTCCGGAAAGCCGTGTTCCACGGTATTGGACAACGCGAAAGCATCGGCCACACTATGATTAGATTTTCTGCGTGAGTTTCCTTGGTGTGTTTTCGGAAAACGCCGGTTTGGAGCCGTGTGCTGGTTGTCGGCCAGTGATAAAATTGAGGAACTGGCGGGATGGATTGCATCTCCCCCAGGGCCGCCCAACCCCACTAATCTCTACAGATACTTGTTTAGAATTGCGAAATGCTTTGTTTTCAAAACAACCCTTGCATAAACTTGGCTTTCTCGCCTCGTCCCTAACCCTGAGCCTAATCCTTTGATAATCCCTTGCATAATCATACCCCTCGTGTTAGGCTTGCTGAGTACCTTAAGTACTCACTCTTGCTTAAATCATTCAGAAGATGAGCCTGAGTATGACTTTCAAGCTGATGGTGAAGAAGATTAGAGGTTCGGCCTACGCTCAAGCGATGCCTGTAGGAGTGGAGCCTGTCGTCTTCCGTTAGATTCAGTGTTAGCTCTGGCTGCTGCGTCAGCCTTTGAGAGTGATGTCTGTGAGTGTTGAGGCTGCTCGCCTCTTTTGTATCAAAGACCTTTGTGTAATGAAAGGCTTGTAATGACTCTCGGTAATATAAATAAAGTATTTGCTGTGAAGCATTCTGTGAAAGTGTCGTATCAGCTACTGATCCAGGGACTGATACGGGTGACACTAAGTACTTCAGAAATGGGGTACGACAGAGTGGTATCAGAGCGATGCTTGTCCGTAGGCCAAACCATAGGTTGGAAACGAGTGAGAAGAGTGCGATATTTTGTAAAATTTTACCTTATAAAATCTCCCTTACCTTATTTCTATTTATAAAAATTATTTTTACCGGTACTTACCCGTCTTTTCAACATTTTGTTGAACAGATGGAGGCCCTTCGTCAGGAGCTTGACCAGCTGGAGGCGCAGCGCGCCCAGACCGCCCGTGTTCTTGAGCAGACCGCCGAGAGGTGGGGTGAGGACCAGCGTCGCCTTGCGGAGACCCGAGCTCAGCTTGAGCAGGCACAGGCTCAGCTTGCCGCTTGCCAGGCTGAGAGAGACCGCCTGCGGTGGACCTTGGACTACACTCGTCGCTTTTGGGAGGAGGACGCGATGTACCTGATCCGTAAGCTCAACAGCCACTATAGGTACTGTCACGAGGAGCACGGAGGACCCCGCCGCCACTTCACAGTGAGGACGGGAGGACCGCACGGGCACTACCACTACGCTTGTCCGACCGACACGGAGGAGGACTCCACTACCTTTGCCGGTTCAGACACTACCGTGGACTCCCCTGAGGTTGAGCCGGCAGACGACTCAGAGGAGCTTGCCCGTTGGGCAGCAGAGCTTGAGGCCGCCCTTGAGACCGTCGGAGACTCTGAGGAGGAGCCGATGGAGGACGAGCCAGTCGTGGACGTGTCGTCAGGGAGTGAGTCGGTGGCGGATAACGTCATCGACCTCACTGGCACTGACGACGAGATGGATATGGATGAGTTTGTGGTGATCGACTCGCCCGCACCCGAGGCGCCAGCAGCACCACGCCTTGTTGGAGACGTGGACCTCGACGAGTACTACAGGCTGATCAGCACCGGCACCGTCGACCTCACCCAGGACCCGTTCGACCTCTACGCCGAGTGGCGCCAGGACCGTGGCTTCGACGCCTGAGCAGCAGAGATGGCGCCGTGGAGTAGCTTTTGCTAGCTAGTAGTGGCAGCCGTCGCCATGAGTCGTAGTGTCTAGTAGTGTCAGGTGTGTCAGTGGTGTGTCTCAGTAGTTCCCAATCAGAGTCGCCTTGTGGTCGAGTCGTAGATCGTCGAGTCCTTGTATATAAATAAAAGGACTTGGGTATGTATGATCGAACCTTGTTATTGTGAATAGGCTTGCTGTAATGATGTAATGATGCTGGTTTTATCTTGTATGTGTGCTTGCAAGATCTTTGGAATTTCTTTTCCATTTATCTTGTTTGTTTTGCCTCGTAGTTTTGTAGTTTCGCCTCGTAGTTTAGTTAATCGTCCGAGTGTCTTATCTCATCTTCTTGCTAATCTCTCCATCAGATGCCTCCCAAAAGATCTGCCAGAATTCAGCAGCGCCAACGCCGAGAGCGAAATGCTCAAAATGATGATCGGGATGACGTCCACAGCGCAGGACGTGGACGTGGTAGAGGAGGAAATAATAATCAGCGTGGCAGAGGTAGAGGAGGAGGTAGAGGTGGAGGCAGACACGACATTGAGCATGATCACCAGGAGGATGAAGTAAGTCAAAATGAGCAAGAAGTGCAGGATGAGGTTGGAGAAAATGATGACCAGAACAGAAATGAAGGACAACAGAACCGTGGTAGAGGTGGTAGAAGAGGTGGTAGAAGAGGTGGTGGAAGAGGTGGAAGAATACCCGCAGCACCTGTCACCAACCTAGTAGCTGTGATGGATAATCAGACTCGCTTAATGGAGATTATTGCACAGGGACTTGTGGACAGAGCTCCAGGCCAGCAGAGCAAAATGTCAGAATTTATGAGACTCAGGCCCCCGACCTTCGAGGGTACTGAGGAAGATCCTCTGGCAGCTGATGATTGGCTGCGTGATATTACCAAGAAATTACACTTGGTAAATGCTGATGACAGAGAAAAAGTTCTTCTGGCATCTCACCAGCTCAAGGGAGCAGCAGGAGAATGGTGGGATAATTACCGTGAGGGTGCAGAAAATGCAGATGCTATTACTTGGGAGGAATTTCAGGAAGAATTCAGGAGGTATCACATCCCAGAAGGTGTGATTGAGATGAAGGCTGATGAATTCCGCTCTCTGAAGCAGGGAGCAATGACAGTAAATCAGTATATTCGGAAATTCATGAAATTGGCCCGATATGCCCCTGATGATGTTAATACCGACAAGAAGAAGCAGGATCGCTTCAGAAAGGGACTTAATCCTGGATTGAAAGTGCAGCTGGTTACTCATATTTATCCTGATTTCAACACTCTCATGAACCGTGCACTTTTGTTGGAAGATGCTCGCTCTCACATTGATCATGATAGGAAGCGCAAATTCAATGCGCAAAAGTTTAAGCAGCAGGAAAGAAACCAGAAGCCAAGGTTTAATAATAATTTTCAGAAGCCGAAATATCAGTCTACCATGCAGTACAGGACCTCAGCGTCCAATCAACCAAACTCAGCATCATCATATCGCAGTCAAAATTCTGGTAGTCAGCAAAGGAGCAGCTCTAGTGTTGTCCAACCCAACAACAATGATAAAAGGACTTGTTTTCACTGCCGTGAGCCTGGTCACATGATTGCTAGATGCCCCTACTTGAGCCAGAATAATGCTCCTACTCAGCAGCACCAATCAAACAGTGCCAGAACTGCAGCTTCTGGAAATGGTCGTGGTGGACAACAGCCCTCTGGACAGCAGCGGAGGAATAATCAATCTTTTGGCCGAGGAAAAGTTAACCACATTAATGCAGATGAAGTTGAGGACACTCCTGATGTTGTTCTTGGTGAGTATCTTGTCAACTCCATCCTTGCAACCGTTTTGTTCGATTCTGGAGCTTCGCATTCGTTTGTTTCTTCAAAGTTTGTTGCTGCAAATGGTTTGCCAACTGTCATGCTAAAACAACCCCTGATAATACGGACTCCCGGGGCCGAGACCAAAAGTTATTTGGGATGCCCACGGGTTAAGATCCTTTTAAGTGGGGTAGAGTTCCTAGCGAACTTAGTAGTCCTAGAATCCGGAGGGATAGATGTTATCCTCGGAATGGACTGGTTGAGTAAACACCAAGGCAATATAGCCTGTGACACCAGGAAAGTCACCCTGGTAAACCACAAAGGAATTAAAGTGGTATGTGAACCAAAAAGGTCAAAAGTTGCACCAATGGTTCATAATATGGAAGCAAGACCGTTGGAGGAAGTGCCAGTTGTCTGTGAATATCCTGATGTGTTTCCAGAAGAATTGCCAGGCATGCCACCTGACAGAGACATAGAGTTCATCATTGACCTTATTCCTGGCACAGCTCCAATAGCAAAGAGACCGTATAGAATGGCAGCAACTGAGCTAGCAGAATTGAAGGCACAAATAGCAGAGTTACAGGAAAAAGGATTCATCAGACCAAGTTCATCACCATGGGGATCACCTGTTCTGTTTGTTAAAAAGAAAGACGGCAGTCTCAGAATGTGCATAGACTACCGCTCTTTGAATGAAGTCACCATCAAGAATAAATATCCACTGCCCAGGATCGATGATTTATTTGATCAATTGAAAGGAGCCAAATATTTCTCCAAAATTGATTTAAGATCTGGGTATTATCAGCTAAAAATCAGAGAAAGTGATATTCTCAAGACAGCATTTGTCACCAGATATGGTCAGTACGAGTTCACAGTGATGCCATTTGGATTAACAAATGCGCCGGCATACTTCATGAATTTGATGAATAAGGTGTTTATGGAGGAGTTAGATCGGTTTGTCGTTGTCTTCATTGACGACATACTTATCTACTCCAAAAGTGCAGAAGAGCATGAGCAACATTTGAGGATTGTGCTAGAAAAATTGAGAGCTCATGAGCTGTATGCCAAATTCAGTAAATGTGAATTTTGGTTAAATAAAGTGGCATTTCTTGGTCACATACTGACAGAAGAAGGAGTATCAGTGGATCCAGCCAAAGTTGAGGCAGTCCTTAATTGGAAGCAACCAACCACTGTGACAGAAGTTCGGAGTTTTCTTGGTCTAGCTGGTTATTACCGCAAATTTATTGAAGGTTTCTCAAAAATAGCAAGACCAATGACAGCTCTGACACAAAAGGGAAAAGAATTCAAATGGACTGAAGCTTGTGAGAGAAGTTTTCAGGAATTAAAGGAAAAGTTGACCACAGCCCCAGTACTGGCCTTACCAGACATACACAGAGATTTTGTCGTATATTGCGACGCATCTCGACAAGGATTGGGATGTGTGCTTATGCAAGATGACCGAGTGATTGCATACTCATCAAGGCAGCTGAAAACACATGAGCAAAATTATCCCACTCATGATTTAGAGCTAGCAGCAGTTGTGCATGCTCTCAAAATTTGGAGACATTATTTGATTGGCAATAAATGTGAAATATATACGGATCACAAGAGTCTGAAATATATTTTCACACAACCGGATTTAAACCTCCGACAGAGAAGATGGTTGGAATTAATAAAGGATTATGACCTAGAAATTCACTACCATCCTGGAAAGGCAAATGTGGTTGCAGATGCATTAAGCCGAAAATCTCAGAATAATGGAATTAAAATGCGGAGACGAAGCTCCGAGCTTGTGGAAGAATTTAAACAATTAAATCTCCACTTTGCTAAGCCAGGCCGCCTGAATACCTTATGTGTGGAACCAACTCTGGAAAAGCAAATAAGAACAGCTCAAGAGTCAGATGAAGAAATAAATGAGCTAAAGAAAATGACAGGGATGGATAAAGCCCCTGGATTTCGAGTAGATAATCAGGGCACCTTATGGTACAAGGATAGAATTTGTGTGCCGAAAAATGGTGAATATCAGAAGCTGATTATGGAGGAAGCTCATAATTCAGCATATTCAATTCATCCTGGATGCACCAAAATGTATATGGATCTGAAACAGAAATATTGGTGGTCAGGAATGAAAAGAGACATAGCAGAATTTGTTGCTCGTTGTGACATCTGTAGCAGAGTAAAGGCGGAGTATAAAAGACCTGCAGGATTGTTACAACCCCTTCATGTTCCAGAATGGAAATGGGATGAAATCAGTATGGATTTTATCGTAGGGTTACCCCGTACCCAGAAAGGATACGATTCCATATGGGTTATTGTGGATCGACTGACAAAAGTGGCACACTTTATACCAGTGAAGACAGTATACAGGGGAAATCATTATGCCCAGTTGTACATAGACAATGTGCTCAAACTACATGGAGTTCCTCGCAGAATAGTATCAGATCGAGGCACACAGTTCACCTCAATATTCTGGAAAAGTTTGCATAAGTTGCTTGGAACAAGATTAGATTATAGTTCAGCATATCACCCACAAACCGATGGTCAGACAGAAAGGGTGAATCAAATTCTGGAAGACATGTTAAGAGCATGTGTGCTAGCCTATGGGAAAGATTGGGAGAAAAGCTTGTCCTTTGCAGAGTTCTCATATAACAACAGTTACCAAGCCAGTTTACAGATGTCACCATTTGAGGCACTGTATGGCAGAAAATGCAGAACCCCGTTGATGTGGTCAGAAGTTGGAGAACGTTCTTTCTTCGGACCTGCAGTTATCAGGGATGCAGAAGAGAAAGTAGCTCTGGTCAGGGAAAATTTAAAAGCAGCTCAAAGCAGACAGAAAAGTTATGCTGATACCCGACGCAGAGATTTGAGCTTCGAAGTTGGAGATTATGTGTATCTCAAAGTGTCACCGATTCGAGGAACCAGGAGATTCCGGATAAAAGGAAAGTTGGCACCGAGGTATATTGGACCTTTCAAGGTACTTAAGAAGATAGGAGCCGTGGCATATCGCCTCGAGCTTCCCGAAGAAATGGCAGATGTGCACGATGTTTTCCATGTGTCACAGTTAAAGAAATGCCTGAGAAAGCCAGAAGAAATAGTCCCTCCAGAAGTGATGGACTTACAGCCTGATTTAAGATATCAGGAAAGGCCAATTAAAATTTTGGATGTGGCAACTCGACTAACAAGGAGAAATGCTATAAGGTTTTGTCGAGTTCAGTGGAGTAATCACACCGAAGCAGAGGCGACATGGGAAAGAGAAGACGATCTCAAGCGAGAGTTCCCTTACCTTTTGAGGAAGAGCCGGAATCTCGGGGACGAGATTCTCTTTAAGTGGGGTAGGTTGTAGCGACCCGCGTTTTTGCCCGTTGTCAAAAATCACTAAAAATTTGAACTTTTTAAAATTTTCCAATTAAAAACAATTTGCTAGCTTTAGTTATTAGCAAAACCAAAAGATTTTGAATTTTAAACGATGCATAAAAGTCACCATGTGCATTTTCGTGTTTTTCTTGAATTATTTGGGTGTTGGTTTCAATCCTTCCTTTTGAATGAATTCAAAATTCATTCAAATTTAAACCTCAGCAAAAGATCAAATCATTTCTCTTATCGGGCCGCGCTACTTCCTTTTTCTCCTGGCCGGCCCACTCTCCCTTCTCTCCTTTCTCTCTTCTCTCTCCGCGTGGGCCGCCTCGCTCCCGGCCCAGCCTCACCCGAGCCAGCCCGCGCGCCCGTTTCTCTTTTTCTTTTTCCGCCCCGTCACCGCCAGGTGGGGCCCACGCCCGTCGTCAACCTCCAGCGCGCCGGCGCAAATCGCGCCCGCGCCCATACCGGCGTGCTTCCCTCACCGCCTCCGTCATCTCCAAGCTCCAGGATTAGCACGTGAAGCTCGCGCGCGACTCACCTACTCCCCTGACCTGTCTCTTCGTCCTCTTCCCCTTACTTAACGCGCGCCCTAAGTTTTCCCGACGCCCGACGAACTCCACTCCGCATTCGTCAGCCACAGTCGCTCCTTCCCTCGCTCCGTCGCGTCCCGAGCACTGCTCAAGTTCTCCTCGCGCGTCACCGCCGATCATCGAAGCTCGCGAACCGACTTCGCGCGTCCATCGAGCTCCAGTCCGGCGAGATATTTCTCGCCGGCAAACCGACTTAACGCCTCGCTCGAACCGCCATTGGCGGCTATAAAGCAACACCAAGGCCCCCCTCTTTCCATCTCTATTCCCATTCGCCACCATCACTCAATTCCCGAGCTCGAACTCGACTTTTCCCCTTTCTTTCTAATTCCGGCGAGAACTCCGGTGAGCTCCCCCCTCCTCTCCGGTGAGTCTCGACGTCAACTTCTTCCACTTCTGGCATCTCCTTCCCGCGCTCGATCTCATCGTGCTCACCTCGTCCGCAGCCGTGGTTCGCAGGTCAAGAACATCGGAACCCTAGCTCCGCCGTCCGCCGTCTCCGTCGCCGGCACCCTTCCGTTCCCTCTCTCACTTGATTGAGAGCACGGTGAGCACCCCCTTGCTCTTCTCTTTCTCCTGCGCATGATCTCGTCGACCTTTGTCAGTGCGCGCACCTCTTTCTCTAGCTCCGGTCATCGCCGCCGCTAGAGCTCGTCGCCGGCCTCGCTCTGGCCGCGCTCGACCCCGTTAGAGTAGCGCATTAGCTACACCATGCCTTCGCGCACCTCACGCGCATGCGCGCGCACTAGCCGAGCACCGCGAGCACCATCCCATCCCTTCTTTCTTCCTCGCGCGTTGCCTCCGCCATGAACTCCGGCGAGGTCCGCGCCACGCCCTCACAGCGTCCCGTCAACAACTTCTCGCGGATTCACGTCCGCCTCGATTCCGCGCACTCGCGCAACCGTTCGCAGGAGCCATCTCGCCCTTGCGCACACCTCCGCACCGAGCGCCGCCATGGCCGCCACCTTTTCCTCTCGCCGCCGGCCGCCGTGAGTCCCCTCCGGCCCGGCCGAGTCCACTGGACGCCTCGCCATGCTCTTACGCACGCTCCCGGTAGCACATACTCGAACCCAACCACGCGCACGACCTTTTTCCCCTGGCTCGCCGGCGCGTCGCTCATCTCCGGCAAGGTCGCGTCGCCACTCCCGTCGACCGCGTCGTCGACATCACCCACCGCCACCTTCGCCGTTCCGCGTAGAACCTCGTCATCCGCTCCGTGTTCCCCTTAGACCCCGGTAGCTGCCGCCGGCGAGGGTTCCGGCGAGACCCCGCCGCGCGCCGCCGTTTTTCCGCCGCGCGCCGTCACAGCCGCGCTGGCATCCGACGTGGCACGCCACGTCGGCGGGTGGGCCCGCGCGACCCGGTCGCGGCCCCCACGTGGCACACCCGGTCCATCGTGGACCGGCCACACCTATCACCCGGTCCACGGCACCCATAAACCGCGCCCACGAAACAGTCGCGCACAGTAAACTGGCCCCGCTGACCCCACGCGCCAGCCTCACAAGCCGCTGGAAATTGCTATGCGCACACAGATTCGTACACAGAAAATCATTTCGACCACATTTCCAGTAGCAGAAAAATTCCCAAAAATCCTCAAAAATCTAATATTCCATTCTAACCAATTTGCAACCCTTGCCATCCTCTGGAAAATTAGGATTATGGTTATACTTAATTAAGATAATCTAATCCTAATCAATTTTCTTTCTTTTACATCAAAAATCAATATCTCCATCGTCTTAACTCCGATTTTGGCGAAACTTGCGCCAAAATTCATCTAAATTCACGATCCATCCAGTGCCACCAAAATCAACCTCTCTCTGGTTTTAGTTGGATTTTATTCGGATTTATTGCTTTGTTAATTTGATTGCAAGCGGTAGATTTATTCTTTTAATCGATAGATAATCAAGACGAGGAGGAAGCTGAGGATCCCGATTACGAGGATTTAGAGGAAGAGGAATTTGGTGAAGGCAAGTCTAACTTCCATTGATCATATTGATCCTATGATTGCAAATATCCTAATTAGAGCTATTTATAAATAAATTGCATGGTATTTAAATGAATTTAAATGCTAGAATGGTCCTATGCAATATTTGATTGCCTGCCTTGACTTGATTATATCCTGTATCCTTGTTAACCCTAGGAATCAACATCATTAATTTAATTAATGAATTGTTGATATGCTCGCTGCTTAAGACTCTCACATGTGTTTAATTAATATTGCTCACATGATTTTCGTGTAAATGCGTGTGTCTTGGTGGTGTGTGTAAATGTGGAATTGGGTGGTTAATAATAAGTGCAACCCTAGTGAGGGATGTTTTTCTGGCGGGACCAGGCGAGGTAGTCCTCAGTGGGGAGGCTATCTCTGGGACGCCCTTCCACTTGTGGATTGGCTATTGAAGATGCCTGGTTCGGTCGTATAAGGACCGGTTCTTGTGCCGCCTTTGCCTAGCACCTCTCGCGCAGCCACAAGCCCAGTATGGGATGGGAATTGGAACCACACCCTACTAGTACTCACCCGGTACCCCCCGGAGGCAGGAGATTGCAACGGAGTCCCAGGAGAAGACTCGTTCGTTGGTGGGTGTTCGAGATCCGGCATTTATGACTGGCCATATTATTATGATTGTGAAGCCCCTGGTGATGTCCGTGGGGGATGCAGTGGTGGTACCAAGTAGGTATGGAACCTTTAGTGGGACAGTCCAAACTATGACGATAGGGAGGACTGGACCACCTTGTGGGGAAATTTGTGCACCCTTGGCCAAGGTTAAGAAACTTTCCGGAAAGCCGTGTTCCACGGTATTGGACAACGCGAAAGCATCGGCCACACTATGATTAGATTTTCTGCGTGAGTTTCCTTGGTGTGTTTTCGGAAAACGCCGGTTTGGAGCCGTGTGCTGGTTGTCGGCCAGTGATAAAATTGAGGAACTGGCGGGATGGATTGCATCTCCCCCAGGGCCGCCCAACCCCACTAATCTCTACAGATACTTGTTTAGAATTGCGAAATGCTTTGTTTTCAAAACAACCCTTGCATAAACTTGGCTTTCTCGCCTCGTCCCTAACCCTGAGCCTAATCCTTTGATAATCCCTTGCATAATCATACCCCTCGTGTTAGGCTTGCTGAGTACCTTAAGTACTCACTCTTGCTTAAATCATTCAGAAGATGAGCCTGAGTATGACTTTCAAGCTGATGGTGAAGAAGATTAGAGGTTCGGCCTACGCTCAAGCGATGCCTGTAGGAGTGGAGCCTGTCGTCTTCCGTTAGATTCAGTGTTAGCTCTGGCTGCTGCGTCAGCCTTTGAGAGTGATGTCTGTGAGTGTTGAGGCTGCTCGCCCTTTTGTATCAAAGACCTTTGTGTAATGAAAGGCTTGTAATGACTCTCGGTAATATAAATAAAGTATTTGCTGTGAAGCATTCTGTGAAAGTGTCGTATCAGCTACTGATCCAGGGACTGATACGGGTGACACTAAGTACTTCAGAAATGGGGTACGACACTTAATTAGCAGGCAGACGCTGGAAAATAAATTATTAGTCTGGACAATTTAAAGAAGCGGACTGGTATATATATTCCTAGCATGTACTGTTCATCAGAATAAAAATAAAAGGATATTTCTTAATACTTTGTACCCAACTTGGTTGGATATTAAAGATAACTAAAAAGAAAAACTGGTCAGCCGTTGGAAAACAATCTAGCTGCTTGAGTACTAAATATAACGTATGAAATGGAAACCCAAGCTCATATCTGTACTACTTTTTTTTTGCGAGGGTTATATATGTACTAATTAGTTATTAAAGTATGAAATGCATGAAACAAAAGGCAATGAGATAAATGAGGGTTTCAACTCGTGCAAAGGGATCTTCTTCGTTTACAGATGCAACGCATCATGGGTTCTGTAAAGGTAACAAGATGTGACTGATTAGGTGCAAGAATAGATGAGCCTCATAGCCTTTTCTTTTAAGTTTAATTCACCCGCTCGTATTCATCCGGATAGGTAAAGCGTAAAAGGTGTTTAGACTTTGAATGCTCTCCGTTTCAGCATATCTTTTTGCTAAAAGCATGCAAAATATGAAACAATGCAAAAAGATTGGAGAATATAGAAGCTAGCTAGTACCGATCGAACTGTGCATGATTAGTTAGGCCTTCGATTTTAGCAGTTTATTAATATAGTCTTTAGTGAACGGTATCAAAGTGAGATTACGTATTGTGCAATGATATATCCTTGACATGAATTTGTAAGAGATGATAACAACATATATGCATGTGCTATGCAAAGTACAAACGTTGCAATAATTCCCTCACATGCCGCACTTAATTAACATTCTCCGAAGCTTATGCTACTACATGTACTTCACGTGGTGGTGTTGTCCGTTGCAATAATGGTGTGAGGGGGTACAATTGATGTCCTTGCGTACACCTATATTATGGGATCTTGCTTTGTTTCGAATAACCAAAATGTAGATGGCCAAATCCTAGGGGGAAAGATTTTCAATACTACTGCCTAGCACCTCCTTGAAGGAAGCAAGGAGGGGCTCTCTTTCATCAAACAACTTCATCATCAGTTTTCTTTCCTACTATGATGAAAAGGGGCTTTGTGTCCTACAAAGTAAAACTGGTTACATATGGAAGAAGTTGTACTCGGAACATGCAAGTGAGATATTTGGAAATGCATCTATATATGTTGCCTAATATATAGCTTATGCATCAAATAACAAGGATTTGAAGCTTAATTGTGCTATGGAATTGAACAATAATGTGGTTGATTTTTTTTTTTTTTGCAAAACACATTACAGACATAGACACTGACATACATGCACAAGTACTCACTCCTATGGACACACGAACTTACACCCTACCCCTATGAACGTCAACGAGAGGCCGAGCAATTTTGCTTTCAAGAGCGAGTAAAATACTCTCACATCTGACAGTGCTGATCAATAGAGTGTCTCCCATAGTAAATGTGAAAATGGTTTACCTGTAAAATGATGCCTCATCTATTATCTTGCTTTAGGAATTTCTTTGAGTTCAAAAGGCATTGAAATTTTAAATACACGTGGAATTTTCAAATAATGTTTTATAAAGCTGATGTTTAACTAAATATGATCGATAAGTATATATGATCTAATATATATGTACTAAATTATATATCAGGGTTGTTTTTTGACAGTTTGAATAGGCTTGGTACCAAAATGATTCAAGTCTTCTTTTCTGTGTGAATTTGGATGCATGATGAGTGTTTTAATAGAAAAAAAGTGCAAAAGTCATTTAGTGCCACTATTGGATCTAAAACCAAAACGATCATTCCCACTTTCCGAGGACAGGTAGTTATGTGTCACACTTCGTTTTTCTTTTAATTTTACTACTTAAAATTATTAGTTACTGCAAAATGCCAGATATATCAGGATAAGTTCCTTCATGGCGGATTGGTATTTCCTAAATTTCATCATGGAGAGAGAGAGAGAGAAGAGAGAGAGAGAGAGAGATGCAATCTGATTTATCATGGCAAAGGGACAACCGCTTTCCTTGGCTCGCCCTCATTCTTCCCAGCTCTAATTGCACCTCCTAATAACGACCTCTAATCGCAACCAACGACACACTTTGACCAGTACTGACAGTGACTGTTCCTCCTACTCCATGCGTTCATGCACATGCATGATCGATGGCCATGATCTCACATCACCTTTCCGACACCCAGCAGGATCTAGCTATATTCACAAGCTCATCAATGTGACTTCATGTGTAAGGGAAGCAGTGGTACATGAAAGAAAAGGAAAGAGGAAGCAAAGGAACAAAACAAACTAAAGCAAGGTAGCTTTACCATCAAGGGAAATTTGATAAAGGTGGAGCATTATCTACATGTAATGAGCATATATTATACTATATATACTGGATGATAACTACCAACACTATACAAAACCGATCAAGATTTGCTTTAATTATTTGCATGACAAGAATGTGTGTACACAAGGATCTATGATCGAATTGATCAATATATGTAGGACCGTACCAAAAGTGAACTGAAGTAGGTGTGGGAACGATAATGTCAAGGAGGGAAAAAGAATACTAATCTTAACGTATACGTATGTATATGTATATATGTATAGTTGGGTGTATATATATGCATATATGTACTACTCCTTTGGCAGCCAGCCAGCTGGTGATGGGCCCGGCCTTGGTCCCCCAATCATTCGACTTGGAAATCAAGGAAAGGCAGCGACGACACATCTTTCATCAGCTCCTCCAAGTCCCAGCACTCTCCTTGCATGACATTCCTGCTCATGTGGAGCTGCTGCTGCTGCTGGTGGGCCCCCTCCCAGTAGACTGCAGCGCCCACATTGCTGCTGCTGCTGTTCATCACTAGGCTGACATCCTTGTGGTTGGTGTTGTCTGTGATGTTGCTGTCGTTGTTGCTCAGTGTTGTCGTGGTCTCGGTAGTGTTGTTGCTGTTGTTGTTGTTGTTTCTATTAGGGTTGTCATTACCACTCGACGCCATTAGGGCTTTGTGGTTTTGTTGCTCTTGTGCTGATGCTGCTGCCATTGTGGGCTCTAGAAAGGGAGGCACATAACCAAAGATGCCTTCTCCTCCAACTGATCCTCTTGTGAAGCATCCTGCTTGATCCATTGCCATCCCATGGTGTTGATGACCAGAAATGCCATAGTAATCTCCATTCAATGCGGAAACTGCTTGATGCTTGAATGGCGCCACGTGGCTGTGGAAGAACGATGGCGGCGTGTCGGCGGCGGCGGCGGCGGCCATGTCGCGGAGCTGGTCGGGGAGGGGGAGGAGGCCGCCGTAACTCTTGGCTGCTGACTGCCGGCTACGCATCGACAAGGTCGAGGAGGAAGAGGAGGACGAGTCCACCATCCACAGGCCTGTCGTCGCCGTCATTGCGTGGTCCAGGCCGGCGAGGTCCGGGCAGCTGGCGGCGGCGGTGACGTCGATGCCGCCGGCGGCGAGCTTGTTGCTGCTGTTGGGCTCCGGCGACTCGCAATCGGTGGCCGCCGGCGACGAGGCCGCCGAGCTGTTCTTGAGCCGCTTCTTGATGGTGGAGTTCCAGAAGTTCTTGATCTCGTTGTCGGTGCGCCCCGGCAGCCGGGCAGCGATCTGGGACCACCTGGAATGTCGTAACGTAGGATAGATGGATTTTACAGTAAGCAACAACAAGATGTTACTGTCAAAAAAAGTTGTGTATCATATATGTATGTACGTATGCATATGTATGCATGCGTGGCTTCAAAATATCCGGCAGTTATTAAACAAAGGAGTTAATTGTTTTTCTTCAAATAAAAAAAGAACATACTAATAAGTTAACTGATACGTCTTAATCTCCTTTACGACAGTACAGATTGTGTTGTGGATCCGACAAAAAGCATGTTCAGTAAAAAAAAAAAGAAAGAGAGCGTCCGTCCCTTCACTGTCCTTTTGAGAAACTTTTAGCTTCTACGTTATATCAGATTTTGTTCACTTCATGCAAACTAAAAGCAAAGAGAAATAAACAAACTCTTACGACGGACACATTCTTCAGGGGTGAAAAATCCTAAAATCTTAGCCGCCGCAATTTAAAACTCAGTTCATTTAACTGAACAAAGAAGGTTTGGAGTGTATCCTTAGGGTCAGGCGTTTGCACACCTGATATTATTGGAATGGAACAAAAATCTAATGAGAGATGCAAATATAATGTAAATGTGGTATTCTGCTGTACTATATTGTGTGGTCACTTATGAATGACAAGGTTTTTATGTAACTGAGCATTGAAGATAATGTTGTATCTGTCTATATGTAGGACAATATTTACGATCTAGTGTGAACACGATCAAAATAACAATGTGTGTTTTCTACAGGTACTATATAAATGCCACTAAGAAATACATGTGTAACTCAATTACATCTTGAGCCAATCGCATATATATGAATTAGGCATTAGTGACACACAACAAACACAAACTTTTTAGTGGCACATTGAAAATTTTTCCACAAGAAAACTTAAATCAATATTAGGGGTGCAAGATTATTGAGGAGGAGGAAAAACAGCTAAAGCTGCAACAGAGTAATTATCACGCTCTAGAATTTTGTATATCACTTTTTGAATATTAAAAATATCTATGAGCAACTGCGCGATCGAACTTCATCAAGAGAACCTCAAGTACAAAAGAGAAATTCTGTAGGTAAAATGCTCATAACACATTTGCGCATAGCAATTTATATTGTTATGATCTTTGACTTGTTCTTCTTCCTAGCCTGAGATCTCTACCTCAACTGGCCAAAGTTTTTCTTTCGTTGCTTTTTCCCTTGTTTTTGCTGCTTATCCAAGTGCTCTCAGTGCGCACCTAGTAAAAGTTTGTGCAATGAGAAAATTCAGGTGGGGATTTCCCCCACTGTTGTTTCCTCAAAGAAAAAGTTTTTCTTTTGCAATGTACTACTAATAATGCTCAAAAAGTACAAGCGGCACGACACAATCGACCCTGATTAATTGACCCTGTGGAGCCTGCTTGACGTGCACACTACCATACTACTAGTAGTCACCATGATGGATGCTGCATTGCTGCACGTGTAGCTAAGCAGGCAGAGGCACACGTACGCACCTGTTCCCGAGGATGGCGTGGAGGCTGACGATGAGGTCCTCCTCCTGCGGCGAGAAGGCGCCGCGCTTGAGGTCCGGGCGGAGGTAGTTGATCCACCGGAGGCGGCAGCTCTTGCCGCAGCGCTGCAGCCCGGCGTTCCGGGCCACATCGCTCCACGACCCCTGCCCGCTCCGCAGCATGTACGCCACCAGCTTCTCGTCCTCCTCCGGCGACCACAGCCCCTTGCGCAGCTTCGCCGCCACCGCTCCTGCGCCGGTCGCCGCCGACGGGCACTCCGGCTTCCTCATTATATATGTGCCTTTGCGATCGCACGTGCCAAGCTCGATCTATACACGTAACTATATATGAGAAGCTAGATAGGGATGTGCATGGAGAGGATGATCTCACGGTTTGTGTGTGTAGGTGAGCAAGATAAGGGGGGAAATGGACTTGAGTGTGTGTTGTATATATATGATGTGTAGAGTGTTGTATGGAGTGAGAGGAAGAAGAGAGGAGGAGCAGGAGGAAGGAGATGACATGATGGCGATGGTGATGGGGGTGTGTGCTTTGCTTCAAAACTGGACAAGTAGCTAGATGGAGAGCTGCAGGAGGGAGATCGACCCAGGGAAATTGCTAGGCTCACATGCATGCGCTCTAACATGCCTCGCGCCCTGGATACACACGTTCAGTTCACCTGAATGCCACTCGTTAGGCCTTTGACATGCATTGCAAATTAACTTTCACCATGCATGATCCAAATATTAATTATCATGAAATTTCTCAATTGCAAGACTGCACAAGGGAGAAAATTTTGAGTTGTAACTAATCAGGACTGTAATTCATATAATCCCTATGTACAGATATGCACTAGTGAGAGTTTTTTTCCCCTGAAGATCTATATTTATAGTAGCTAGTAGTCTATTGTGAATAAGAGATAATCTATTTATAGCAGGGTCATTATAGGTGTACGGGGTCGGCATGATATAATTAAGTGACCACTAAAAATATGGTTTTTCTAGCAACCAACGGTGTGTAAGTAAAGAAACAATACGGACAACCTTGTGCATTATTATAGTTTATCCAATACAATGCTGATTATATGCTGCATGCTTTATGAGCAGTAAGTGTTTTCGGTGCTGTTGCATAAATACATTTCGTTGCTATACACTTATATCAAAGGGGGCACAGCTCAACGATCTATTTGTTATGGTGTAGCGTGGGAGTGAACCAAGCATTTCCATGTGCTCATGGGACACAGAGTCTTCTTGTCTTTGACTCCAGCTCTCGTTGTCTTTTTTCCCTTGTCACTTCCCTTGAGCCAGAAGGCTATCATGGCCACCTGAGGGCAGGGAGATCAGTTGAGGGGACAGAGATATGTATGCAAAGCATACATGTACAGATTTTTATGCCCCTGTGGGGTTGTTTTACAATGAAGCATATAGCATAGCTCGCTAAGTCACATAATTGCTTCGAGTTCACATAATCTCTCATATCACAGCCTCCAAACGCCATCATCACGAAAAAAAGAGCAGGGGCTTGGCTTATCAGAACAGTCGCCATAATATGTGCATGCAATAACAGACCAATCGACATGATCGATGGAAGCTGTTGTAGTAAGCTGCAAAACATGCATGCGTGGAAGCCTTTGCATGGAGTGTACGTCTGGCTAACAGGCCCCCCTTCCTCTTCCGCTGCAAGGGAGTCTCTCTCTCTCTCTAAAAGACAAGGAAACCTAAAAATAGAAATTGAGACGGCAAAAATAAAGAAAATGTTGGCTCATGGATAAAGCTAGTCCCCATAGGTAGCTTGCAACTTCACAAGTTGGTCGTGTACGTAGTATAAACATGGCAACTATGATCTTCTAAAGATTTTGTCCACTTGTTACGTGTGAGTGGGAATACAGTCCGTGCAACAGAAGTGGATCCCACCAGTCAGTGGGTAAGCTGTCACTACTTGTTGCACAGCTGGCGATCGGGGTTAAGGCGTGGCATGATCCCTACTGACAATTATTTGCTACTATCTGGCTACCAACACTTCGAGTAAGGCTGTTTTTTTTAATAGTTTTGTATGGGTATAAAATCCATACTAGTTTACATGATGTAAAATCCATACTGTACATATGGGTGATTAAAGGAAATGCATCACTGATCAAAAGATTTCAACTGTTCAAAAGGATTGTGTTTTCCCATTGAATCACATGCATTGATTAGAGAGACGAACAATAATCATTTTTCGTGAGATGCTTCTTTTTCGCACTCATAATCAGATGTTTGATTAATCCAAAAACGTGGATACTGGAATAAACATGATATATATATATTGAATGTTTTGGTCTCATTTGCAGAATGACACACACGTGACAAAAGATGTAGAAAACCAAGAAATTCACTGAAACACAAGGATTTGGTTGCGAGACGTTTTGGTGCAAGCATCCAACAATTTGAGGCGCCGGTATGTTGATGTTGATGTTGATGTTGAAAAAAACAAATAAAGTAACATCTTACATTGTGATTATTCATGTTGTAGTTGGGAGACTTTAACGATGTTGCAGGAGTTTCCATATTGCCATGGCTAGTTTTCTGAAGAGTATCGTTTGATAGACTATGGTTCCATTCGCAGCATAGTTAATACTACTAACACCACACAAAAAAAACTAACCATAGTATTACTCACCACATCGTTTTGATACCCCTGTATGCCAACCAGACTCATTGTTGGGTTATTCTCCTCTCGTCTTCCATGGGGCGTCTTATTTTCAGATTCATTTGTCTATGCAACCTGACCGAAATGTAATACTTCTTAGGAAGAATAAAAAGATCATACAAAAATCAAGGCAAAGATATTAAAAAATCACCATCCTATACACATGATGGGTGCTATATATATTAACACTCACTTCGTGTGGTGAAAGAGGGAGGTTGGACGGTTGAGATGTAGGCCAAGCGAAATTGATTAGGGAGAGGAATCAAGTGAGTGGCGCTTTTTGATTTGGACATGCGTGGGATAGGTGCACTTTGATACACAATCAAGCATTCATTTTTCTGTTGGAACTATGGTGTTTTTTAGAATAATGCAACAAAATATGATCCTATATAAATATTGTATTATTTTTAATTTTTAATATTTTAAAAGTATCATTTCAATGTTTGAATGAATCATTTAAATATTTTTATTAAAAATTGAAGTAGTATTTTTACAAAGTTGTTTATTTAGATTCTTGAAATGTTGAATAATGGCTTTACAAACATTGAATACAAATAAATAAATTCATAATTTCAACACATGAGTTAAATAATTTAAATGAAATAGTAACATCTGCAAATTAACTATTGAAGAGTTTTTCTAAATTGTTGAACTATGCAAAAATGTATCTTTGTCGTCATGGCCTCAACATTTTTCTATGGTGGTCAGCAATTAAAAACATGAGGGGTACACAACAACTTGCATGTTCGTGCAAGTAGGTCATATATATTTTGTGAGTGCATTGACTGGTATGGACTGGTATGGACTTGCATTTTTGTTCGTGCAAGCATGTCATCTTGTCGGCATGAAATCACTGGTACACCGGACCGGTTTACCGGAAAACCGGTCAAAATGTCCGGAAAACCGGACCGAAATCGGAAAACCGGTTTGGAGAGGAAAAATGAAAAAAATGCAAAAAACTAAAAATTTGAAAAAATTGAAACAAAATGTAAGAAAAACTAGATGCAATTTGAAGTCCATTAGTGCAAGAAAACACGAAAATTCAATCGTTTGCTCAGCAAAAAAATCGATGAAATTTTCAGGTTCAAAATGAGAAAAAAGAAAAGGGTTTTTTTCTTTTTTTTTCCTTCCTTTTTCAACCCAGAAAACTTGCATGATTTTTTGACCCATCAAACGGTCGAATTTTTGTGTTCTTGTTCCACCATTGGGCTGCAGATTTCATCTAGTTTTCTTACATATTTTTGTTTCAATTTTTTTCAAATT
This sequence comes from Eragrostis nindensis, assembly GCA_012490785.1. NCBI lineage: Eukaryota > Viridiplantae > Streptophyta > Magnoliopsida > Poales > Poaceae > Eragrostis > Eragrostis nindensis. Next base: position 254,170 of record JAAXCT010000941.1, read on the forward strand.
TTCAATTTTTTATTTTAAATTCGAAAACCAGACTCCCGGGTAAACCGGACCGGTCCGGTTTACCGCGGGATTTCAATCCTTGCATGTTTTGCAACTTGCCGCTTCGTTTGATTGCACGATTAACTATCCCTGCACGGTCCCGTCCTTCTATCTGAAGTCCTGCATCCACATCTTGAGAGTTTGTTAGAGCCGATTTCAGGGACCAGCAGTCAGTTTCAAATTTCTCGGAACATCAACCCTTGATCTGAGGCGAACAAAAGTGTTTGATGACATGCAATTGGTTGTGCCTGTAGCGTATCCGACACGACTGAAATACGCTCAGCTCCAGCTGCAACTGCTTCCCCTGAATCATTTCTTACAACAAATCCCCCATCCACCTGATTGAGTATCTTTATGAAATGGTCCATCAAAAATAACTTTGAAGCACTCCGCCCTCGGCTTCTTCCATTCTGAATCGTGTTTACCGAGTGCTTATCTTTTCACTGAAAAAACTCAAGAAACTCCTGTGAGAATCCCTGAATCTGAAAGCATGCTTGACTTGTTGATTCCTGCCATTCCCCTGCATTCACCGCATTTCTTTGGGTAGTCGAACCCACAAGGTTGTGATGAGTTTAACTTGTAGTTCTTCTATACAGCGCCAGGTATACAGAAACACATCATGTGGAAACTGCAGATTTGTCAACTCCATTCTTTTGTCTTCCAACAGCAATTAACGCCAGACACCCTTAGCTTATTTACATTATAACAACAAGCATCATTCATTCTCCAGCACATGGGACATCTAATTCCAGTTCGATTCCTCTTCCCTAAATTTTCCTTTTCAGGGGCAGACTATTACGAGCTATATATATAGTCTCCAAGCAAATGCTTTGATTTTATTTGGACAGGACACGCCCCATATTTTCTGCCATGGACAAGAGTCTCCTGTTGGTGGATTGTGAACATAACTTCCATTACTCGAGCCATGCCCATAATTCTCATTGTCAATGCACACTTTATCCCTCGCAAAAAAAAATGCACACTTTATAAGCAGACTTGACACTGTATAAACCCTTGGGATCAAAAATGGCAACCTATAAAATCTTCGACGTCTTCACAGAGGGGAATAGAATGGTTCACACATCGTCTGAATGAAATGAATGATTGGGCTACCGATTTGTTGGGCTGGCTGTGGGCCGGGCGTGACGGTACGAACCGTGGAATGGATGTGCGTCGGTCCACGGCAAAGAGTCCGCCGCCGCCGAGATGCCGACGGTCAGCGTCGCCCGCGAGACCGTCTCTTGGCCGCGCTCAGCCGGACCTACAGCAACCCGACGCCGCCGTCTTCTCCTCCTCCGAAGCCCCACATTCCTCCGCCCCGCGCGAGGTCCTCTTCTCTAACTAAACCAATGTGCCTCGTCGCTTCCTGATGCTGCTGCGCAGTGCAGGAGGAGTTCGAGGCGCTCCTCTCCGCTCCGACTTCGGCATCGAGCTCGACGACGTGACCGCGGAGAAGGCCATCCTCCGGGCGGGGAAGCACCTCGACGACGACGCCGAGGGACGGCGACGACGAGGTCACCGTCAACCGGTGAGGGGATTTTCGCTCTATCAGCCGAATTCAGTGATGCTCTCGGGTAGGCTAGATGGAATTTAGTTGGTGTTCTCTTTTATATCTACCAAGAAAATGATTTCTACACTAGAAAGTAGCTTCGTGACCATATCCGCTTGTACTGCATCCATGATTTTTGGTTACTGTTGCTTTCTGCTTGGCTTTTGGTTCAGAATCGACACATGGGTAGGCTGACGTGCCTCTAGGCTTCAATCAACAAGTTCAATTTTGAATTTGCATTCACCTTGCTGGATTGCATTCAGCTAGGCATATCACCATCGTGTAAGATGGGAATTTGATCTGTTCTCCAGTTATGCTAGTGTAAATTTATCATGACCTGTCAATCATTCTTCTACAGCTGATTCTTTTTTTTGATAATTTACAGCTGATTCTTTGGTACTACATAAACCATTGGCTTCAGCTGGTCGACCAGTCGTTGCCTGCGAAAAACACTTTTCAGATCTGCATTGTTACTTATCCAAGCGTTTCATATGTGTACTATGCTTTGCATTATGAGACTGAAAAATATAATTCCCATGATGTTGTGATCTTTCAGGTTAAAAATTAATAATAATCTTAAGGCAAACATGCAATCATCGTCATGAAAAATTCTACAATGTCAAATTTCAACCAAAATGTGTTCAAGAAACAAAAATGAAAAAAAGAGGAGATGATGTCTTTCTTTCGATCCTCATATTTCTTATAATATACTAACGAATTTGAATTGAGATATCTCGTTTTTTGTTACAGAATAAACTAAACTGTATCGGTATCCTTTTCCTTGAACGTTTTTCATGCTAATATATACAAAATTTAGTAGCTCGAATTCCCAAAAATGCAATTGTGCTTGACACCTCGGTCTAAACACAATTTTTGAATGGTTGTTTATGTATAGATCTTTCAAGCTGCACTACTAGATTCCCTAGTTTCTGTAGGCCCAAAACACTAGGGAAAAAACGAAAAATGGTAGGGAAATCGTTCCCCTACGGACTTTCCTAGGGAACGATTCCTAGGGAAAAAGTTGACAGAAATGAATGAATTCCAAGATCTCGGGGGAGAGGCTTAAGACCCCTAGGACGGCTCATATTTTACTAGGGAAAATAAAATCCTTAGGGAAACGGGAGGATTCTGTTAGTGTTGGTGATGTAGTGACAATGGATTCATCAAAAGATGTTGATGCTCCAATGATTGCCAACTTGCAGCTTTATGATTCCATCAAAAGATATTTTACTTGAACCAGGTTTCAGATTTGAGGTATGCGCGTGATGAATTTTTTGAGTATGACATTAACATCGGTTCTTTCCAACTCTATTCAAAATATTATAATTGTTCACGAGAGTGGATAGTATTGTCAAAATCATGAGAGCTCCACAGTTCAATTTTGGCGAGACATGAAGTACTATATTTTCACGGATGTAAGCATATAAAGTGCTGAAGTAAATCATCTGTTTTCTGCTTTTGCCAACATTTGCAACTATCTCTTATCTGTAGGAAACTGAATTCTTCACAAAGAGGCAATGAAAAGTTGTTATGAGCAATGGCATGGAGGTTAGCTACTTGGGAATTTATCATGCAGAGGTACTTCTTTTGTCCTATTCTCGACCAATATGCTGCAGTAATTGTATCGGGCTATGTATATATTCCATTAGTTTTGTGTGTTGTTACGTGAACCTCGTGAATTTCTGGGGACTAGATCATCAGTTGTCTATGCAAAATAGCTATCCCATTCTGAGCCTTCCAATGATGAGATCGGTTCAGAATTTTTTAGAGTGTAGGTACTAGGTGGTTCAGATTTATAGCCGAGTATATGTGAACTGCGAAATGAAATGATATTCCTGTGTAATAAAATAACAAGTGGATCAGTGCATATCATAAAACGGTTTTAGGCAATCCTTGTGCGCATTTATTCACACTATGTCTCTGATACAGGTGTTAAGGAATTCGGCGTTCCCGACACCTGCACTTTCGTCGAGATTGACAGCTTCACCAGCACTAAACCATGGAACACTTCACCGTTTATGATAGTTTGTTTCTACCGTCATTGTAATACATCATTCTCAGCACAACTTTCTGTTGAGTACTAGTATTTACCTGACGTGGTGGGTGAAGAGTTCAATGTCAAAAGGCAGTTTGGCTTTGGCTACTCCCAGTTCTTCAGTCCCCATCAGATCGCCATGATGTTTCAGTAGACTGACAATACCCTTCTCACCGAACCTGTTTAACTTTTTCTGTGTTTGACTCATGGCGCAAATGAAGACCTCACTTCACTTGCCGTGCTGCCCGTGCACAACCTGCAGATCCTGGTCGTGGCTGCTGTTACCAGCACTCCTACTTGTTATTTTGCTGATATTGCACGAAATTTGGTGGAGTTGTTCAATTTCTTGTGTTGTTTTCCGTTGTTTTGTTGCCGAGAGCAGAGTCATTTTCCGTTGTTTTGTTGGATATTGCACACGGTGCAGTTCGGGTGCGTGTTGTCATATTGTTTTTTCCTGCGGTGAGCGGTTGTCAGATCAATGCGGGTCTCCATCAGCTGCAGACGTTTACGATGGCGACAATGTCTGTGGAAAACGCCACGGACCAGGCGAGGAACGGACGGCCAGGGTGCGGCCAATCCGTCTTCGAGATCAGGCCGTAAACCACAAAGGCACAGATCCTGCCCCACAGTAGCCGCAGCTCGCGGCCACAATGCCAAGGCTGTGTTGGGACTGGGAGCCCGTGTGGATTTGGATTTCTGGATGGACGTGGTCTACATGTAGTTGGCACATACTCTACGTCATTCTGATTGCGAGAAGCCTTGGGTTGAATCCACCGACCAGTTATACGTCTTTCTAATTAGGAGAAGCCTGGGTTGGTTTCCTCGTTGAAGCTCATTGGACAACCAAAAGTTGATTCTCTTGTAGAATCCACCGACAGTTATTGTATCGATGCATAGAAGGTGACTTGAAAAATGCTTACTACTAAAAACCATATGTTTCACTGTTCATGTGTGTGCTTACGTTATAAATACAGAAAAACTAATAGACACTGTTCTGAAGGTATGCGAACTCGAGTTGTTTTAAAAGATGCATACATATATGCTCACGTTGCAACGGGGAGAAACCAACCTACAAAAAATGCTATATTATTCTTGCTGGCTCATATCGGATACTTAAATGCCTCTAAGTGATTAGCTTGGTGTTTTATGAGCATATATGACTGTTTGCTTGTTGTTAGTTTTGTGCTTACCTTTTTCGTCAAGCACTAATGACCGATCAACTTGGTCCTCGTTTCTCTCTAGAAAAATTCATGATGCCTCTTTCACTCGCAAAGCCTTAAAAACATAGCTAGCTAGCTAGCTAGTTACCTTGAAAAACTTTCTATTATCATAAACAAACTGTGGTTCAAAACTATTTCTTCTAGAGAAAATCTATAATGCACTGAATAATTTGTTGGCAGGGTGTGCTTCGAATGAAGTTGAGTGCCCTATCTTCTGAATATAAATTTTTTTCTATAATGTGGTAACTTGTGTTCATTATTGACAAGTTACAAAGATGATAGTTACATTAGAGTTATGTTTGATACAGATTGAATTATAAACAATGAGGTGTGCGGGGATGGTGATCTATGTGATTACAAACGATGAGGTGTGTGCCATGGATCTAGGCAATGAGCCGATGTTGATTCCCATATGAATCTTGGAAACTTGAAACTGATGTTCCTCTTTGTGAAATAATTTATTTTTTTAAAAAAAGAGAGAATATATTAACAATTCAGTCTGCATATCTAGGCAAGAATTCGTGAAAATTATAATTTAATCCTCCAATCACCTTGATTTGATGCGAAGGTGAATACTTTTGGAATTTCGTTGTAGTTATAGCAAAAAAAATTGCTAAAATTTGATTTTTTTTATCAACTAAAAGAAATATCTAAAATGTTTAATAGAAGGTGGTTCTCATAATGTTAGTAAAAATCATATATATTAGACCATGTTCACTATGGCCAATGGGACCCGTGCCCCCCCCCCCCCCCCCCCCCCCCCCCCCAAAATGTTTTTGAACACCCACTTAACCACTATTTGCCAAGAATACACTAATCCTCCTCTTAATTAATTGTTCCCTACTGTTCCAATTGTAAGTCAAAGCTCTGTATTTGACACTTTCAAATCTGCAGTATATATGTGCATGCATTGTAAATGTAGGAAACCTGAAAACCTAGTAAACGTATTATTATAGAAGCATCCAAACCTGAATTGTTTTCAATGCTACTCTCATATATGGTCACGTTGCGAGGGTGAGAAACCAAAACCAGCACACTTAAGGCTCCGTTGTTGCTGTCATACTGGATAGTTGAATGCCAACTGATTAGCTTTATTAGTGTAAAAGAACATACAAAGGTTTGCATGCTACTTTTATAGGCTACGATCGGAGCCATAATTATTTTTTGTATAGCTCTAACTACTACTATGATGTCTTCTATTTTTAATTATTGTCGTTAGTAAAACATTTTCAGTTTAAAAATGTCAAAAATGTGTTATCCTATTGTCATTGTCAATTAAACTCGAAGGAAGTAGCCAGCTTAGTCAATTTTTCTCCAGTAAAACTCTTTTTTTTTCTTTCATTTCCACTTGAGAATGTTGAAACGTAATCAAATCTTGAAAAAAGTTAGTATTCACGTCATAAACACATTGTATGCAGCACAGAACTTTTGTGAAATCACTAATACACCATATATTATTGGGGCAAGATGTGACATCAAAGCCATACTCAAATCTATTTTTCCATATCTTCTGAAATCATGGGTGAAGTTACATTACACCGACGCCCGAGGGCGTCAGCACTAGAGAGAAACCGAATCTTCAGTAATTAGCATCTCATCTTCACCCCATGTGCATCAGCTATTCAGCTAACACACAATGTACGCTCAGTGGCACTCGGATCATCGCAAATCTAGCTTCGTTGCTGCCTGAAATATATATGATCTCGAAGCTAGAGTTGTATGTTGCTAGAATACTACTATAGGCAAGAATTGTATGTTGCATGAACACCACTGAAGAGGAATGGAAAATGGAGCGCAAAATTTTATCGTGGTACAAGACTCTTGCATGTGCTCTTTTCGCAGTCTTTACATTGATCAAGGGCTAATGGTTTTTCAGAGTCATTGGCAGTGTCCAGCCGGTTTCACCATCAAGTCCAACACCGAGTCCACATCCCTTCCGCTCCGATACGCCCAATGCTTCTCTGCGCCGCCCCACGCCATCACTACCGTCCATCCACTTAAATCCCACCCTTCTTTCCCACCTCCATTTCCTCCACCTTCCTGCGCCGCCGCCGCCGCCATGGCCGCCTCCACCGCGGCGTCGCCGCTCACCTGCCACCACCTCGGCCAACGCCTCCAGCCCCGCTTCCCCTCCCTCTCCTTCTCCCTCCACCGCCGCTCCTCTTCCTCCACAGCTGTCGCCGCATCCAAGCCCATCTCCCTCTCCCACTCCCTCCCCTCCAAGCCCCTGACCTCAGACTCCACCCGCCGCGTGCTACCACCCGTCGCGGCCGCAGCGGCTTCGGCGCCGGCGCCGACCTCCCCGCCGCCGAAGCCGGCGCTGCAGGGCGCGGCCATCAAGCCGCTGCTGGCCACCGTCGCCACCGGGGTCCTCATCTGGTTCATCCCGCCTCCCTCCGGCGTGGCGCGCAACGCGTGGCAGCTGCTGGCCATCTTCCTCTCCACCATCGTCGGCATCATCACACAGCCGCTCCCGCTCGGCGCCGTCGCGCTGCTCGGCCTCGGCGCCGCCGTGCTCACCCGCACGCTCACCTTCGCCGCCGCCTTCTCCGCCTTCGGGGACCCCATCCCCTGGCTCATCGCGCTCGCCTTCTTCTTCGCGCGCGGGTTCATCAAGACCGGCCTCGGCAAGCGCGTCGCCTACGCCTTCGTCTCCGCCTTCGGGGGATCCTCGCTCGGCCTCGGCTACGCGCTCGTCTTCGCCGAGGCGTTCCTCGCGCCCGCCATCCCCTCCGTCTCCGCCCGCGCCGGCGGCATCTTCCTCCCGCTCGTCAAGTCCCTCTGCGAGGCCTGCGGCTCGCGCACCGGCGACGGCACCGAGAGGAAGCTCGGCGCCTGGCTCATGCTCACCTGCTTCCAGACCTCCGTGGTCTCGTCGGCCATGTTCCTCACAGGGATGGCGGCGAACCCGCTATCCGCCAACCTTACCCAGGCCACCATCGGCAAGGGATCGGGTGGACACTGTGGGCCAAGGCCGCCATTGTGCCGGGGCTGCTGTCGCTTGTGCTTGTGCCGCTCATACTGTACGTGATCTATCCGCCGGAGGTGAAGGCCAGCCCAGATGCACCGCGCCTGGCCAAGGAGCAGCTCGCCAAGATGGGACCCATGACCACGCAGGAGAAGATCATGGCAGGCACGCTGCTGCTCACGGTATATGCAAACATTCACCTTTTGTTTTCTTTTCTATCATTAACGCTTTGAATTTTTCTTGTATTAGTATTTTTTTTTGGGGGTTCCAGACAGGTATAAACAATTTATCGGCCTTCTTGCATCGTTTCATCATAAGATGCCACATTTGATGTCCTTATCAGAATGTTAGGATTCTTGTTTTCTGGTGGTGCGAAATAGCTTAAGTACAACTCTATTTGGTAATGGGGAACTCCCTGTGTGCAATATTTGATCCCAGTGTTCAGTGGTGTATAGTGATTGATTAGAGTCTGGCATGTTGGTGTGATCCTTTGTTTCACTTAGAACTTGAAAACGTTCGGTCATTGTGATGGGAAATACCATCCTCGTTTGTGTTGCTTTGAATTATTATCGCATTACTATTTTTTAGGTTCCTGACAGGTATAAATAATTTATCATCGATCTTGTATAGTTGTAGTATAGATGCCACATTTGATGTCATTAGATTGTTGGATTCTTGTTATCTGTTGGTGCTAAAGAACTTAAGTGGAGCTGTTTGGTAGTGGGGAACTGCATGGGTGCAATATTTGCTCCTTATATTCTATTACATGTGGTGATTGATGAGAGTGTGACATCAGTGAATAATTGTTACATGCGGACTCGAAGACATTCCGTAATTGCGGCTAGTAATACATCCCATGGTGCTATTTTGTTGTCTTCCTTTGTGTAGCACTATGTGATGGTCTGTCTGAGATTGAGAACCTGATTTCACAGAACTAGACTCAAATACTGTCAGAGCATGGCTGTACCTTTCATTACCATTTTCTTCATCTACATTAAATGAAAAATGTACCTTTTCTTCTGTACTGAAAATTGTGCTCTGGCATACCATCAGGTTGGTCTTTGGATCTTTGGAGGAATGCTGAATGTTGATGCAGTGTCTGCGGCAATTCTAGGCCTATCTGTCCTCCTAATATCAGGAGTTGTTACATGGAAAGAGTGTTTGGCGGAATCTGTGGCATGGGATACACTTACATGGTTTGCTGCGCTTATTGCAATGGCTGGCTACCTCAACAATATGGGTTGATCACTTGGTTCAGTGAGACTGTTGTGAAGGTACACTCCTGCACTTTAACTTTCATTCATGAGCCTACACTCTTGACATACTCCCTCCGTCCCTAAATATAGGGCTTTCTAGCATTCAAACATCAAAATAATCAATGTGTTAAAAGACTACCATACCCTTCATTTTTACCTTCACCTACCCACCCATCAACTCTCCCACCAACCCAAAGTTTGTCCTATTTGTAAAACGCCCTACATTTAAGGAAAAAATTCGAACTCCAAAAAGCCCTATATTAAGAGACGGAGGGAGTACTAGAAAGTCAAGTAATTCAAAGTGATCTTCCTTTTTCGTGATTTGTGAGCTTTACTAACATGCCTAGTAAGTATGAAAATTAACACACATTGAGTATGACAGATGGCATGATCCATCATTCTGGAACCTAAAAATTTGCAATGTTCTGTTGTGTTACTTTGGCTCCATAAAGTTGAACTTTTCCTTCTGACATATAAATTATTGAGGAACATGTTTATTTTGATCCTTCCAAAAAAAATAGCAGCATTTTATTGTGCTATTTGTCTATTTACACTGAAAAAGGGAACTAAAAACTTGTGCAACTCTTTTTTGACACATTGAGATATGAACTAGGAACTGTTCTCCTAAATTATTCCTGACCTTAAACATTGGCTTCGAGCATGCGATGGATGCATCCGTGCAAATGTGAGAAACATAAAATGGAAGGTATTAGTTCGATCATTGTCACATGGTGGATTTTACTATGATTTGGACCTGGTAGCCGAACGTGTTTATTTTTCCATTCAGAGTGACATCAGCATGATAGATTGGATAGCGTTTTTCAGTATCACTACTGATTTCTCTCACTAACCTTGTTATGTTTATCCCTCAGTTTGTTGGAGGCCTTGGTTTGTCATGGCAACTATCCTTCGGCGTCTTGGTGCTGCTATACTTCTACTCCCACTACTTCTTCGCCAGTGGGCTGCACACATTGGAGCCATGTTTACTGCGTTCCTGTCGGTGGCAAGTGCCTTGGGCACACCTCCTCTTTTTGCTGCTATGGTCATGTCGTTCTTCTCAAACATGATGGGTGGCATCACACACTATGGAATTGGGTCTGCCCCTGTCTTCTACGGAGCAGGGTATGTCCCATTGGCTCAGTGGTGGGGTTACGGTTTCGTAATCTCAGTAGTAAACATCATCATCTGGCTCGGCGCTGGAGGCGTCTGGTGGAAGATGATTGGCCTGTGGTGAGCACATAGGAGATGCAAAACTAGCTCGTTCCTGTCTCAGTAGAGGGAAAAAGGAAAACTATTCCTAATTTGTGGTGGCACAGCTTCCGCTGTCCACAATTTTGTCGTCGACATGATTGCAACTCATTCTTTAGTTGGTATCAGTACATTGGTCAATCTTTTCGGCTGCTAATTGCGATGTCAGGGTTCAGTTTAAATGGCAAACGTTGTTGCATATGATTTGTATCTGTTCGCTTCCGTTTCTGCTTGGGATGTGTCCAGTTTGTTTTGTGTTACGCTTGTTCATCTAATTGTTTTTTATTGCTTGCTGAATCTTTATACATACTTGTTATAACATCTGCTTCCAGATTGGCATTATTGCGAGTTGATGTTCTGGGTTTTGTTTGTTATTGTGATTATTTTGCAGATGTATATGTTCTGTTATTTATTTCTGGCAGCGTTACTAATACATTGGTGTCGGTGAACCACTGACGCTGTTCCAAAATTGACAGCTGCAAGATTTTGTTTAAATTGACATGGTGCTTGTAGTTAAACTTTTACTTTAATCGTGATGATAAGCAGTAGGCTTCAAATCGATATAGGATCGAGTAAAGCAAAGTAAACAAAATAAATCAGAAGTGCGAAACTTGGGCTCTTTTGTTTGTAATGATGGGAAATTAAAGAGCTAGTTTCCGAGTCGATCCAAACAAATTGGGTGTATTCTTGTCTATCCAAGCGAAGGCCTCACGATTGACGTTTGCAATCTAAACTACCGGTTCGAAATATTAATTAATTCTAGCTCGTGGCAAAAAGAAGCACATGCAGAGTTCGTTTTCTCGAGCATCTTTAGAAGTGGGTGAATAAGATGACATGAAAGAGACATCCAATTTCTCCTATCAGATTAAAAGGACGGTGAATCACTGAGCTAGCACAAAAATCTTGCAAAAATTCAGCGTCCCATGTTTGATGCTACGGATCGAAATCTTTTAACGAAAAGTTGGAAAAAAGAGGGGAATATATAAACTCATCTGATGCACTGCAACTATGCTGTGATAGTCATTGTTCCCTTTCTTTCTCCCCGACTGGTCGCGAGTGCATTGTGCACCATGCATGTCTACACCTTTGTGCCACTGTTTATCAGTCCTCAGTTCTCAGTCTATAGTCTTAGGTATCGCTTTCATCTTTGTTTTCGTCTTAGCTAAAAATAAACTGAAACATTGTTCAGGGCACCATCAATTTAAAACCAGAAGGTGTACCTTGTAACTATAGTATTCCCATGTAATTTGATGCGTAAAATGATATAATAAGGAAAAAAAACTCTAAATAAAAGGCAAGAATCATGGGACCTCAATCTCCACACAACAAGAAATAAACATATCTTATACCAAGTTGATTGAGACCTAGCCTTTGCTCATTTAACATAGCTTTTTTAATGTTCAGTTAAGAAGAGCTATTCCAAGGTACAATAATTTTTTGGCGAAAAATCACAAAAAAATAATTCTATTGGAAATTAACGTTGGAAAGTTTGATCAATTAATCAATCACAAATTTCTTGACCAAATCCAAAAAGGTCATCAATTGGCTCCATGTTAACAAAGTCAAACATACATGTGAGCGATGCAAATGCTGGTTCAGCATAGCCGGTGGGCCCCAACATTTGGGTAGCTTACTTTCAAGCCATATGGAAGACTTGAAGGAAAGGGAGCATCAGCGTGGAATGTTCGAGAAGAACCAGAAGACAAAGCTGTGGCGGCCACTTGTAAGCCGTAATAAGCGAAGAGCATCTGTGCCTCACGAGCATCATATATCGTGCTGGTTAGGAATGTACACAGGTTAGCAAAACTCAGTCCAAGAGAGCACCATGTCGTCTCAAATATTGAAGTCATTTGATTAGTGTAAACACAAATCCAGAGTTCTTATGCTGCTTAGTCAAGATTAATTGGTCTCATTGCAAGGGCTATAAAATAAAATCCCCCTAACTAGTGAGTTAGTGTAGCTCCATGATTCGTATTGTAGGTAAGCCGGATTATCGAAGAGAAGAGCCATTAATTAGCGAACAAGCCGAGCAAGAGCTCCCCTCCCTTTGAGCTTCCTTCATGAGTCATCAAGCAAAGCTCGAGAGCCTGTGTTGACGGTCAAGGCCGCCGAGCCGTATCAAACAGCTCGAACTCAGCCAGTCCGGGGCTCTGGCTCGCTACGGACCGGGCCGCCGAAACCGAGCCGTGGCCTCAACGAGTCGGCTCGGGAGCCGTGCGCCGCGAAGCCTGGTTCGACGCCACGTGCTCGCTTCCTCGCGTCCCCACGCCCGCGCGCGCGAGCACAGCGCTGGAAACTCCGCTACCGATCCACTCTACACTCAAGCCACTAGACCCACTGACATTGCGGACCATACCGCATTTGGGTCCCACCTGCCTTTGGGTACCGCACGGGCAGCTGGTGGAACGGACGGACGGGACGGGGTGGGGCCCGGAGCCGCCTGGCTACTGGCTCTTTTCTGCTGCGGGCTCGACGACCGAGACCGGGCGGCCAACCCGCACACGCGCGGCGCGGGAGGTGCCCCGGTAGCCGCCCGGGTGGGCCCAGCCGGCTGCAGCCGGCCCGCTTTTTACCGCCCGGTTTTACCCCCGCGTGGGTCCCGCTTGGAGGCGTGGTGAAGAAAAGTGAAATGCGAGATCGAGATCGAGACCCGAAAATGTGTTCTTTCGGTGGATACTAGTACCACCTTTGAGATGTTCTAGATGCTGAAAAAAGCACGGTCGAGTAAACATCGTTTTCCGGTGAATTTATATGTTCGATGATGGATTTGGAATCTGACACGTACGAAGAACATGACGGTGTCGCGTTCTCTTAGGCTAGTCCCAATCGTGTTTTTCATTTTGTTGTTTTCAAAAATTGTCATATAAGCAATAAAGCATTGCTTGAACAATGAAACACTAAATACAATACATGATTTTATTTTTGTTGTTTCCTATGACACCATGCAAGACACAAGCTTGTTGGAAATAGTGTACACATAATTTCATTTAGATGAAACTACTCTCTTCTCTCTCCTTATTAATTTCCTGCCACATCATCTAAAATGGTGACATGACATCATATTTAATGAGAATGAAACTCCCATTAAAAGTAGCCTTAATTTCTTCTCGCTAAAGCGACACGTACGGAGAGTACTTGACATGAGGTGAGTTGTTTTGGGAGGAAACTGAATGTATGGGGTTCTGACCCATTGTTCAATCAAAACTGCTCCGAGTATGTTTATCTCAAGGTTGCATCTCCTAGAGACTTTCTCTTCTATTAAGTGACTTGCACAAACTATAATTATTTGTGTTACAATCTTTTAGAACCTATTTCAGAAAACTATAACTATTTTGCCCATAAGTTTCAGAAAACTAGTAATACAACTTTTGCTTCGGGCTTAACATGTCAATCTCGGTTCGAGAATACTGACTACCACTTTGTGAGGCTGACATGTGGGATTGGACACAAAAATTATAACTTTATGAAATCGATGCTCAAAATAGTTGCAGTCCTCTGGAATAAGTTCCAAAAATTGTAGTATTTTTTTAAAACCTTGTACTCTATTTCAAATTACATAACGTTTTTGACTTTTGAAGATCACCTTTGACGCTTATCTTATTCAAAACATTTACACAAATATAAAAACAAATATATCATGCTTAAAGTATCTTTAACGCTAAAACAAACCATAACAAGACAAATGATAACAAATTTTTCGAATAACACGAGCGGTAAACCGTGATTTCCAAAAGTAAAAAACGTCATGTAACTTAAAATAGAGGGAGTAGTTTTGTGCAATTAACATTTTTCTATTCTTCCCCTTGAGGATCCACCTTGTAACCTTTTGATTTTATCTAGCTAGATAAGATATTTTAGGTTCGCAAAAAAAAGATAAGATATTTTCATTTTGTTTTAAGCGTAACCACTAAGCAACATATGAGCAGTTAATTAGACCTTTTCCATTTGCATGATGTTACACTTTTTAGATTCATGTTCTTACCTGCCCTTTATTTGTGTTTTAGTGCAAGTTGCGCTTGGAAGAGTCATTGAAGTATCGAGCAAGGTCACCTCGTTGGAAAAATTAGGCACCGGACGAACCATATCCTAGCTTAGTAGCTTATTAGAAATTAGACTATTGCTGGTACTAGGTTATAACAGGCCATATCACTTTCACATGACTAGTGAATTGAGGTTTGAACTATTACGAATGGTCAATTTCTCTATCATTAAGTATCTTCACAAAATCATTTTTTTCTCTACAAATTAGCTATTCAAAAAATAAAAAAAGCCGCTTTGACATAACGTATTTGTTTTTGGAGATGGCCATTTTACCTATCTTATTAAAAACACTTAAAAAATTCCATCAGTTACATTGCTGATTCCCTATGAGAGAGAAGGAAATCTTTTCATTGATTTTTTGATCTCGTGTTTTACTTGGCCACTTTTTCGTCACCAATTAGTATAAATTCCTGTAACTCAACATGTTATTCTAACCCTATACAAGTTACTTTTGTGATTTCCACGTGATGGTGAAAACAACTTTGTAATATTCGTTTAAAGGGAAAAAAAAAACATTGTATAAAAACCACAACAAAATTCACCACTCACCAAAGGAGTGAGGTAAATCCCCGTTTTGCCCATTGAGCATAGCAATGGACAAATCTCCCCAAAACCCAGCCAAACCAAAACCTAGTCTTGTCCAAAAACCCAAAGTCCCTTTCCCCTCCCTCGCTTCCCTTCGCTTTCCGCCATTTCGTCGAACACTTCTCCGATCGCGCGCCGCCGGTCATGGCGGAGCCCTCCGACCCGTCGGCGGCGTCCGTTTCCGCGAGGCTTCTGGAGCTTGCGGCGGACGATGACGCGGCGGCGCTCGGGGACCTCCTGGCCGCGCATCCGTCCCTCGCCGACGAGCCCGCGCCTTGGTACTCACCGGCGCGAGGCGCGGAGCCTTTGACGCCGCTCATGGTCGCCGCCGCCTATGGGTCGGTGTCCTGCCTCGACGTTCTCCTCTCGCCGCCACACCTCGCCGACCCCAACCGCGCTTCCCGTCGTCCCTCTCCACAGCGCTCCACCTGCCGCGGCCGGCGGCGCGCCGTCCGCGCCCGCCGCCGTCTCCCGCCTCCTCGCCGCCGGCGCCGACCCCACCCTCCTCGACCACCTCCACCGCCGGCCGTCCGAGCTCGTCTCCCTTCCCCCAGCTCGCTGCCCCTCAAGAACCACCTCCTCTCCCTCCTCGGCGCCCGCAAGGAGTGGCCGCCGGACCCCTCCCTCCCCCGACATCAAGAACGGCGCCTACGCCTCCGACGACTTCCGCATGTACTCCTTCAAGGTGCGCGCGTGCTCGCGGGCCTACTCCCACGACTGGACGGGGAGTGCCCCTTCGTCCACCCCGGCGAGAACGCGCGGCGGCGGGATCCGCGCAAGTACCACTACAGCTGCGTGCCGTGCCGGAGTTCAAGAAGGGGACCGGCTGCCGGAGGGGGGACATGTGCGAGTACGCGCACGGGGGTGTTCGAGAGCTGGCTCCACCCGGCGCAGTACCGGACGCGGCTGTGCAAGGACGGCGTCGGGTGCGCGCGCCGCGTCTGCTTCTTCGCGCACACGCCGGAGGAGCTCCGGCCGCTGTACGTGTCGACGGGGTCGCGCGGCGCGATGGAGATGGCGGCGGCGTTGGGGATGGGGATGCCCTCTCCGGGGTCGTTCACGCCGCCGCTGTCGCCGTCCGGCGGCGGGAACGGCCGTCGCGGGCCGTGGCCACAGCCCAGCGTACCCGCGTTGTGCTTACCAGGGAGCGCGGGGAATCTGCACCTGAGCCGGCTGCGCACGTCGCTGAGCGCCCGCAGCATGGCAGTGGACGAGCTGCTCGCCGCGGCGGACTACGACGGCCTCGGGTCGCCGGCCTCCGTGCGGTCAGCGAGGGGAAAGACGCTCGTGCCGTCAAATCTTGATGATCTGTTCTCAGCTGAGATGGCGAGCGCGGCGGCGGCGTCTCGCTCGCCACGGTATGCAGACCAGGGCGGTGCTGCTTTCTCGCCGACACGCAAGGCGGCCATGTTGAATCAGTTTCAGCAGCAGCAGAGTTTGTTATCTCCTCGGGCCACAGCGGCCGTTAACCCAGAGCCAGTGTCTCCAATGAGCTCCCGGCTGCTCGCAGCCCTGGCGCAGCGGGAGAAGATGCAGCAGCAGACTTTGAGAAGCATGAGCTCTCGAGACCTTGGCTCGAGCGCCTCCATCCTGGTTGGATCACCTGTTGGTTCTAGCTGGTCCAAATGGGGAATTCCCTCTGGCTCTGGCACACCAGATTGGGGTGCCGATGAAGAGGAGCTTGGCCGCCTCAAGCGATCCTCGTCATTTGAGCTCCGAAGCAGTGCAAATGGCGATGAGCCAGACCTCTCATGGGTCAACTCCCTGGTGAAGGAACCAACCCCTGAGAAGGTGTCGATCAATGGCACGGCATCAAAGGAATCCATTGGTATTTTGGGTCAGGCAGCAAGCCATGAGGGCATCAATGGTGAGGAGGACACCGCCGGGGTAATTGGCAGCTGGCTTGAACAGCTCCAGCTGGATGAGATGGTAGTCTAGAACAAACACAAATGAATCGAGAAAGGTGCTATTCTGTTTGCTGTGCTTCACCAGTTACTGCTACTTACTATATCTACTAGCCTCATCTCTTGCTGGTGATACATTTTTTTGGAGTTGGTTAGTGTAGGTGTTTGAGTTTCCCCTACCATTTAGAGTTTGCCACAAGTGAAAAATTTGGAGGAATCGGAGCCTGGTCAATTTGCATCGAATTGCTGGCTTGGCTTGGTGAAAATTCTCTTACCTGTATTTCTCCTCGTAACATCCTTCCCTCTTTTGTTGATCACTTCAAAGGCGACTTCCAGTAGTGAAGATTGTGATTATATATGGTAGCTCTAGTATCATCTGATATCCCCCATCTTTTGCATCTTGTGAAGGAGTAGGAGGGGAGATGAGTCTTTCATCAAAATGTTCCTTGGGCATGTCTTGGCTCACGATTGGTGTAAACACTAAAACACCCAACTGTTGTACTACTAAGGATTCGTGGCTGAGTAAAATGATCTGCTGTTGTTATTGTACTCGGGATCTATGATTGATGTAAAATGCCTTTTATTGTTGTAGGACCAAGATCAAGCTAGCTGTTTGTTTTTCCTGAACTTCAGAATTACGACATTCTGTTCAGAATTGTAGATGTATCTTTTGCAACATGTTAATATATTATCAACTTGTAATGACATGGATTGCATGCCTGATTGGTGCTGGTCGCAACTGTTCTTGGCTGCTATTGCAGCTGCAGCAAGGGTAGTGTTGTTTTTCTGTTGTGTTTGGCATTGTTCATGTCTGCAAGTCAAGGTTAATGCCGAGTACTAATCCCAGGTCGGCAGAGGATTGATGGATGCTGTAGTGTTGATCATTCCAAGGTGGTTAACATCCTGCATGTCGATCTCTGCAAGGGTGTTAATGTTTAATTTGTTCCAGATGAGTGTGACCTGGCCCCTGATGGGTCTTTCTTGTCATAATAAAACAACCGGGGGCGGTGGCTCGGTATGGCCGCCTCATGTCCTGGCTCAGCTTGGTCCTCATCACAATGCTGAATGGTACTGTGACCGGACTTTCGTTTTTAAAAAAGAATGTAGGTTGCATTGTTCCAGGTCAAATGCATCGTTCAAAACATAGTTTGGTGAAATTTCCATGGCACAACTAGCATTGAAATATCGTGGTCGTACATGAAACAATGCTAATATGCTTTTCCGAAAACATGGTGTAATAATTAGTTAATATTACCTCGGGTGATTTGATGAAAGTATTTAATTCTGGATGATACTTCATCCAAGGAGGTTCTTTTTCTATCATTTATTTGACTACACGGAAAAAACTGCCCGAGCATATGACATTATAAAATTTTAGGTTTTATCTTTTTCATTTTGTAATGATCAGCTCGGTTTCACTTTTTTTTCAATCTCATAGAATATATTTTGGAACTAATGGTCTATATACTAGTACTCACTATGCTTTGAATGATGGTAGTACTGGAATCAGATCCTTATATATTGATACAATAGTAAATTGGCTGCAGGTTTGCATTTCATCCACTTGTTGCACGGTTAGAAAAAGGTTGGATGTGTCTTGTTTCATTATTTGACCGAGTCATTTCTGACTGATGTCAAGGGCCTCTATTTTAAGATATGGTTAGGTTCATAATGATTTCAGTTAGAATATGGGTTGGATTAGGGCATCTACCACACTCCTGATGACATTCAGGTGCAGCTACTTAAACTGCTCCTAATAATATATTGCATTTTCTAAGAAAATTGTGTTGTAGATATAAAATCTAAACTTAATATAACAAAGTATCAATATTTTACATATTTACTTGAAAACCTCTTAAGATAATTGACATAATTACCAAACATAGTTCAAATTGAAGATATGCTTGAAAAGATAAAATTATCCGTTGTTATCAGGTAAATGTTTTAAGCAAAAAAATGCTGAGCAAACTAATGTGCAGACAATTAGTCAATGAAATGATGTTATGCTTCTCATTTTAAATTTTTAAATGTGGATTCGTTGGAAGGCGGAGAATGGAGATTGGGGATGGCACTAGGTGACACGACGC
The DNA here is from genome assembly GCA_012490785.1 of Eragrostis nindensis. NCBI lineage: Eukaryota > Viridiplantae > Streptophyta > Magnoliopsida > Poales > Poaceae > Eragrostis > Eragrostis nindensis. Next base: position 273,102 of record JAAXCT010000941.1, read on the forward strand.
AAATGTTGGTTCCTACTTTCTGAGATAGCCAATGTTGCTATCTTTAGTTGCCAATTCGACCGTAATCAACTGTTAGCCCTGTCAGACACGTCACAAGGGGTCTGCATCAACAAGTTTATTTTTGTCTTTCTTTTACGTCCATACATTCTAACCTAAGCATGATTTAGATTAATCTTGTGCTTAAAAATGTGTTCTTTTTATAAGCATAATGTTTCCTATGAGCTGTTACATGTCGAAATTAGCGTATCAAAACTTTACAAAAACAGAATACATTTCCTTTAGAAATTATTTCGAATAAGTACATGTGTATGATTTGTGCATGAATCTAATGTCAAATCATTTTAGTCTAATACAACAGATAATTTCCTGGGTAATACAAAAGGAGCCATAAATGAAGTCATGTATCATGTGTGTCATCCATTGGCTCTCTTTTTGACATTTGTTCTCCTTGCGTGGAAAGCTGCTTAGCCAGTTGCATCCTTAGGTTTGGATTTATGTGGATCTCGATCGTCGGTAAGTTGAGATTAATAATTGGTTTCTCTTTTTTTTGAAGCAAAATAATTGGTTTCCCTTGGTTTGCGACAATTGTTATCTTAAAATTAAATTAAGCATACATATTCTAATTTGGCTATATTTCCACTTGTCTTTGGCTCAGCTCTTGAACTTCCTATTAAATGGTCGTTTATAAGCTATCAAACAAATGTCACTGCTATAACTCAGGACGCTTCGGTTGTTATTAACAGAGGATAACTGACGGGGGCTAAGATTCAAACCATGCACCCTCTTCGTTCTTAACTATATAACGGTTATGATTTTTCTAAATTTAATTCATTTAAATTTAGCTGTCCTTAACATCATATATTTAAGAATAGAGATATTATTATTGTCAAGAAAACAAACTCCTTACTCATTGTTTTATAAAAAGTGTCTCGTCATGGTCTCATGGAATGATACAGATTAACAGTATTGCCAATTCACCCAGCAAATCAATGGGTGCTTACTCTGCTGATGAACTGTTGGATTGTTGTTCATTGATGTCATTCAGACAATCATCAAAATTTCTGCATGCTGCATCATGTATTCATGTACCCAGCACAGATGCTTGTGTACGTGCAGCACTGAAGCAAACCTGCGCCACAGGCAGCACACCTGCACCGAACGGTAGAGAAATTAACTTCGTTTGCCTGATGCAATTTACTATGATTCTGAGAATGCACAGGAGTCGTACAAGCTGCATATCTAAGATTATATTGTGTCGCGGTCTCAGGAATCTGATAAACTTTTTGCGATGAATTCTGCGGTGAAACATGTTGCAAATGAGCACTGCAAATACGGCGCAGTCCGTTTTCGACGACTTTTGTTACTTATGGCTCCACACTAAATATAAGAATGGTGAGACCAAGACGGCAACCACGTCATCTCTAGATTTCGTTTTGCTTCCATCTATTAATCTCAGTGAGCAAACATGCATGCTGGGTTCTTTTCAGTTGATAAACATCAACCGGTTGGGCGACACCTATCATCATCTCTGAACTGTTCAGGGAGAAAATCTGGGCATGAAATGTTGCTTTCAGCGTGGCAAAATCAGCTGGGTGACTTCAATTCCAGGCATTGTGACCAGGTAACCGAGCCAGTTACACTAGCTTGCAAACCTCTTATTAATTTCCATGTCTTCTCAATGCATGAGAAGCTTTTTTGCACCAGTAATCCACACATGAATCATCCGACTTGCATTAGGAAATTTCCGTGCTTGCAGTACGTAGTTTTCCAGCTGCTCGATCCTGTGCTCCCGTAAACAAGCTTGCGTAGACCTGCAGAAAGAAGCAGTATTTTTTTTTTTCTAATCAATATACTATTAGATGTACAGTCACAATCTAGATGTGATTGAATGCTTGACATGTCATTTTCCATGAACTTTCTTGGGTTCTGCTGGACTCGGCCATGTTTCTGGATGTGTACATTCATTGATCCTCCGTCTTCATCTTTGAGACGTCCACCTCAGGGAATCAATCTTGCCAATGCCACTTTGGTTCCTATTAGGATAATAGGACCCGGTGCCTCTTGATGGCTATTGATGGAAAGGTCACAATACCTGCCTCTGCATCGGGTCAAGTAGGAGTACGTCGACTAGAGATGAAAAGTGCTGTCCAACATATAGGACAATTTATACGGTCCTACATGTGACAGTCGCATAAATTCCCCTACATGCAGGTTTACAAGCCGACCCACATTCATCCTGGACCGTCGACCAGGGAAAGCAGCTGGGCCAGGCTATGGGATGGGCCACAGAACTGCCTGATCTCAATGTCTAGCATGATCATCCAGCCCCAAACCTTGGCACAATTTTGAAACGGCATCTTTTTGTTTTTAAATTTTCGATATTTTGTGTTTTGTCTTTTGGTTGTGGTTGAGATGGGGTTGGAGCCGTGAAAAGCACAGCAAGCCAATTGACCTTTTTATCTAAAAAGGAAGATGAGGAACAGAGTGGAGAAAACAAGCTTTACTAGTTTCGGAACATTTGATTGTTTTCTTCAGCGTTAATTTTGTGCTTCTCCAAGAGGCCCAAGACATAAGCAATAACCCAACAATGGGCTCCAGTATTTACTACCACAGGGACAATTAGATACGATCTCATCATATCATCCGATGAACGGATATCTTCAACAGCAATAAAGAACAAAATTCCTCAACAACAAGGTACAATCCCTCGCTATATGATTTTTCACCTCATTCCGGCACAAAGAAAAATAACAAATGGAAATGAATTCCATGTTTGTCTCCTTTTTCCTAACTAGATGTTTCATCTCATGGGATTAATGTCAGCACTTCTGCAGTATGGTTTGGAAAGAACGACCTGGGCATCCTGAACTCCCGGTTAAAAACGTGTCAAGAGGAGTTAACTTGGCGTATCTGAAGTCCCCTTGTTCGTCCAGGAGCACCTCCAGTGAGAGACGACAGATCTAGCACTAGCCTGTAAAAAGGTTCACGTACAGAAGGATAAGCATCACAATGTCAAACCATGGAACGTTCATATGAAAACAAGGGGAAGATGACGTACATGTTTGTCGTTCCCTTTTCCGCTCATTAGTGTCAGATTGCAACAAAATTTCTGAGTTGACTTTGGACAATGGAGTAATTGCCTTCCTTGATAGCTGACAAATAATGAGATATACTATCAGAAAATACACTAAAGCATCAGTATACAGGGGAAGGGACAAACAGAGTTCATGTAACTTACAAAGTTCATCTGAATCTTTCTCATCTTCATCAGAGAAAGCAACCTCTGCAGATAGTAATGACAGATATTTTTGTAAAGGGATGGGCACATGAGTATAGTCATGCATTCAAAAGGTTCAGGCAAGGAAAGCTTACCTTCAAGTTCTGATAGCAAGTTTCAAGGTCATCATTTACCAAAACATGATCGAAAAGACCTGGAGAATTGGACTGATCAAGCTCAGCCCGAGCATTTCTCAGTCGTTTCTGGATTTGTCCTCTGTTTCCGTGCCACTGCATGACAGAGAACAAATCAAGCATGCTGTTATGATTTAGAACACAATAATAAACACGTGAGCTTAGCCTATTACTACATGTTATAAGCTACAAATATACCGTGCCCGAAGGCGCTTCTCTAGTTCCTCGAATGATGGAGGGCATACAAAGATGAATATTGCTTCAAGAGAAGAAGCCCTCACAGACCGAGCTCCTTGGACATCAATGTCAAGAATACACCTCTTCAATCACAAAGAAATGGAAAGATGAAGCAATTCACCTTTCAGAAACGTGTATGAATAGACAGTAGCAGTTGTACCTTGCCCTCATCAGTAACAGATTCAACTGCTTCAATACTTGTGCCATATACATTTCCATGAACATGAGCAAATTCAAGAAATTTGCCCTCACTTATATCTTTCTCAATTTTGCTTCGCTCTGTGAAATGGTAGTGAATTCCATCTATTTCCTTCTCCCTGGGAGATCTTGTAGTGTGGCTAACAGAAAATCCAAACTTTGACGGATAATCTTGCATCAACTTTGCAATCAATGTCCCTTTTCCAACACCAGAAGGCCACTAATCACAACTGGCTTTTGGCCCACGCCAGCCACCCCCTTGCTCCACACAACTACTTCGACGCCCTTATTTTCTGCTGCTGTTTAACAAAGGGAGTGTCTATCTGAAATAAATAAAGGAGAAGAGTGTCAACTTAGTGGACCTGTAAAAGGAGAATTCTACACAGGAAGCAACTAGAAATTTGGCTGTAGGCCTCTAGAGAAGAAGCACATAGAAAAGCGTTACTAGCCCCCTCTGAAAGCATCTAGAAAACAGAAACCTATAGTTCTGCATCAACAGCACAACAAACTGACTGAATGCATCACTCCAGTTACCATGACTCTTTGCACAGCTCAATCATGTGACTTTACAAGTATATCCGACTCGCCAGTTAGGTGAGGGCCGAAAATTCCATCATATAATTACAAAATGGAACATAATTGCACAGTAGTACCAGGAAATCACACATATAATACTATTACTGACGTTACCAGGAGAACATCAAGTTTATTTGTTTCTCACCATGTTCTTGTTGAAAAAGATGAACAAATTCAGCCCTCCCCACTTGATAAGCAAACGATGCTCCTATTCTACCCAAACAAAATATGGTATCTATAAGCTAGTGTTACCTCAAGGAACCAGAAGGAATCAATCAAGGGAACACCCTTCTCGACAACCAATATCTTCTCATCATTACCGAAATCGCTGACAGCGACTTAGTTAGAGTTGGTTGTTTCCCTAGTACTGTCGGTACAACCCTGTCATAGGACCGATGGTTTGCATGAATAACTACCAAAATATTGGTGAAAGGGAGGACACAACTGAAGTGATGAAGTACAATACCAAGTCTGAGCTTGTTTGTCCAGAATTTTAACGTTAATTGATGACTTGGAGTCATCATCTGGTCTGCTGAAAACATACTGAAAAAGGAAGAACATATTGTCAGAATATACTACAGAGTACTCCTTGCTAAAATAAACACTAACTGATAACTACACTAGCTTGTCACTAAGCTGCGAAAGGTAATCGTACTGCAATTAGCAAAGACATTTAATGGGTACAGGAAGCCCATTCAGTATCATATGATGCGCACACTGCCTTTCGACTTTTAAGGAGAAAGTAAGAGTAGCTCAGCTCATGTATGCTTTATGAATGAAATAAAGGATGGAGATTCTTCTAGTTATTCAAATTTAAGGGTTGCAATTCATGCAGGTACTCCACAACTACAAGGTGTATTGACGGTGTATCAAAGAAAACATCCACAAAACCGTCACAACCACTCTAGTATTGTTACCGTGATCATCTTTTTTCAGTATAATACAGAAAAAAAACTCACCAACAACCTCTGTTTTCCTAAACGGCTGAACGGCCGTTTAAACAGCGTCTACTAAACGCTAGACGGGTGGCCACCGTCTATGCCGTTTAGGCCGTTTAAACCCGTTTTTTTTAAACCCGTTTAATCCGTTTAACGCCCGTTTAAACAGCCGTTTAAACCCCATTAAACCCTAAACGATGGTCGACCGACTGTCTACCGTTTACCGTCTAGGAAATCATTGCCAACAACTAACAAAAAGGATCCCAATGACCCTAGGCATAACTGAAATGGAACTATAGCCAACAACTTACCATCTTATTGCCAACGCCTACGGCAATTTGCTGGTAGCCCTGGTCTCCACGCAGAACTCAACAGCCTCTTCACCCTGTCCAAAGCAGGATCGAATCAAAACAAGAGTAGCACATCTTCCTGGCATGACATGGCAAACGATTGTACTACACGACACGAGGAGGAAGCAAGCAAGCCACGAAACGAGTACATTCACGTGCAAGGACAAAGCAGCTCTAGCTAGCAAACTCACCATGAACAGCGCCGTTATCAGGGGCAGGTTCGTTTCGTTCGACCTCGCTGACGCCCTGTCGACAAAGCGAAAAAGGGCTTAGGATTGAACTGGAAAGAACCACCCCGGCTTCGGCGACCAGGATGTATTGCAGCGAATGACACATTTCGATTTCAGCTCTCAGGGACCAGAGCAGAGAGGGAAGAAAGACATCCCGCAGAACGGGAACAAGCAGTCCGTTCGCGCAAAAGTCAGGTGGCGCCTGACCTACGGAACAAAGCTCCCCGGCGGATCTTCGCCACACGCCGTGACGCCTCCACCTGGAGAAGCGACGAGCAGGCGGGCACGGCGCGAACAAACGAGAAAATACAAGAACAAAAGAAACAGAGGCGCCACAGCGGCGCAAGATTACCTGGGCGTCGAGCCGCGCTCCGACGAATGCGCGGGCGGCGGAGGAGCGGCGGGGCGGTAAACCGCGAGGCCGCCTCAGGGGGCCGGAGAAGGGAGGGAGATCAAGAAGGAAGGAGCTTGGAATCGGTGGGGGGGAAAGCGGCGACGAGATCGCGCCGGTTTTATACGACTGTTATTACCTGATTTTTTTGTGTGTTTTTTAATTGGTAATTTCTGGTGAATCTGGTCGTGGCCCGAAAAGCAGAAAGCCCAAGCCCCAAAGCGTCCTTCGCGCTTCCCCGGTTTGCACGACCGCCCTAGCACTCTAGCAGTCTTCACCCTTTTCTTTACTTTGCAATTTCCCAAGTTGACTCAAAGTCAAGGGTACTATACCAGCATCGTGCATCTGGACTAGAGTGGTTGAAAGGTTCGGAGTTTGAATACAGGAGGAAATCATAGGAGAGAAAATGGTTTCCTGATTTTATTTTCATTCAGATAGGTTAGTTCTCTCAAACTTTATTTTTATTTTCATGCTCGAAAAACCAAAATTCTAAATCTTGGGCTCTAGAACCATTATCAAGGAGTAAATTTTATCCAGATCTTGATTTTGTAGAGCACGCATGGTTACGTACTTTATGCTCTTGAACTCCACATAAATAGTCTTAAAAACAACTCGTTGTTTACAAGTAGCATGACACTGGCTTTGTATAGAAAAAATGAACAAACTATGATGGAGCACCTGACGTGGCACCTAAGTCAATTTATAACTATTTTCACCATCATGCCATTTATACATCTCTAGAATTTATTCACCATCAATTACAACTGGATTAGTTAGAATGGCGTTGGGAAGCTTTTGTATGTTCGACAATCCTTTTATCACATAAGAGTACTTGTTATATTAGGAGCACCATGCACAGGGCCCTTTTATGAGCTTTCTATGAATAAAGTAGAATTATTTCCAGCTCTCATGTCATCTAGAGAAATATTCTCTCCATCATAAACAAAAATTTTCGACAGATTTTTGACTCCTAAACACAAACTTTACCAACATATTAATATAAAGGTAAATAGGATATCTTACTTAAGATTGATGTCATTAGATTTGTTTTCTTTTTTTTATTTGTATTAAGAGTCTCTTCTTAGAAATGCCATTTAATAAAAATATTTTAAGAGAAAATTTCAAGTACTTTTGGGCAATCAAAGTATTGTCTTATATTCTCTAGAGCTGATGAAACACAACTAGTTTGAAACATTTTGGATTTGAGTATTTTTGGATGACCCGAA